>JAUZNJ010118623.1:0-19345 GCA_034780135.1 Jordanella pulchra | reverse complement strand
TGTATCTAACTAATGAACTCTATTATTAATTAAGTCGGTAGTATAATGCACTTAGCAACAAGATTCATGCAGGTATTTCATTACTGCTGACGTTCGATATACGTTATGCTGGTTTAGGGTAGTATTAGCCTATATATACCACTGCCACAACATAAGTAGAATGACAGTTGACTGAACTATATGTGATACACTTAGACAGACAAGCAATTGTAAGTTTAGTAGTTTAATTCATCGTAGTTTGTAAATGTACCGATAGGGCGTATTGCGAGCAAGTACCGTAGTTATTTCAGACACTCTGCTGTTGTGTGGATTGAATTGATTCATTTGAAAAGGTTTAGTGAGAGTTCATGCATATAGGGATTTCACTTGTAATAAAGGCCAGACCTGCCAGATTATGGGCTACTGATATCGAAATGTATTCAAATAAAACCATTATACAAAAGAGCAGAAAAACTGTTTTGGGAGACGGGAGATTAATGAGAAATTATTTATGGGACTTTTTGACGTTATCAGTAACTCTCAGATATATAGTGTAGAAACCCAGCTCATTAATCCTGAATACTCTGTCTTTGAAAGTGATTTATGACTTATATTTACAGGCATACGGCACTGAAAGGTGCCATTATAACTGCTTTCTTTACATAAATGGAATCAAGGTAAACTTGAGTACAGGTCATTGTTGGTAAAACTTTTCTTGTTTGTTTTCTGTGCCTTTGCCAAAGGATTCATACTCTTTGACCTTTTTTCACAGGTTACAACAGAAAATGTTAACCTTAATATTTTCAGGATTTGTTTAGATGATTGATGCTATCAAACTTTATGAAATGCTGCACTGATGTCTCTCATGCTGGTATTTAGAGAACTGGTAAACACGGGCTTTACGCAGGAGCAAGCAGTCTGGGTTTGGAATGAGAAGATGTTGTTTAGGCAGCGCACTGCTCTCATATAGGCATAGAAGTATAGATGTTATGCTTGTAGCAGCAACTACTGGGAATGAAAATCACTTGGAGAACAGACTGTAAAGCATAGTTGCGTACACTAATTAAGAAATTATATTTTTTATTTCATTTCAACAAGTTATTGAATAACACATTAAACATCAGCTTTTCTTTAGATTCTTTGCAGTGATGCAAAGCCTGTTTTCTGGGTTTTGTTTTATAGCACCAATAATCTAAAAGATTTCAGTTTAGCCACATAAATGGTTAGGAGTGCAGTTTTTCCCTTTTTAATCCTAACTGTTCATTTTTACCTAATTAGACTCCTACTTAGGGCTGGCTGATATCACTTAAAAATCTAGCAGTTTTTTTTCTCTTCCTTATGTTTCAAAATAATAATAACATACATTACTTTAAAAAGTAGCTTTTATTTCAGTCATCCTCTTTTGGGGGGTGACCTCTAAGAGTCAACAACATTTAAGCTGTGAAAATGCTTATTAAACAATGTTTTAATGTTAAATTATAAAAATATAACAAACTAAATGTTTATATAGTGAGCTAGTTTATCAATTATAAATGCTCATCTAAGAACAAAAGGGGAAAAAATAAAATCTAGATTTTTCAGTCTTTACAAACAGATAATTCAAGTAAACTATTGCTATCAATTAATGACCCAGCATTTAGAGCAAAAGAGAAACTGGATTACTGCATTTTAATGGCTTTCTGTGTAGGACAGACTGCTACTTAAAGGAGCTGAAACTCTTGTCATCAAATTACATTTTTTTGTTGAAGCAGGAAACAACCTAATCTGTCTGGACCAGATGAACTGGAACCACACTGAAATAAATCAGAGTCCAAATTATCAACAATAAGTCATAGAGCAAATTTTAGCTATCAGTAGCTTGGTGCTTCAGCATCTTAACTAGACCTTTTAAGTAGTTTAGTTGTTCAGTTTATTTAAAATTGTATTGATTTGTAGAATTTCAGGAGAAAGTACAATAATATTACATCCCTTTAACCAGTTTGGGAGATTTTAGATGATTCCACAGCTTCTGATGACGGGTTGACTTCATTGAAAGTCAAGCCCTGGGGATGTATTTCAAAGCAACACCTCCAACACAGAGCTTCCTTTGGGGATCTTTCGAAACAGTTATAAGCTTAGATTTAGGGAAAAGTTGTTTTGTTTTTTGTTTTTTATAAACCTGTACAAGCCTGGTTCATCTGATGGTACCATTTATATACAAGACATCTACAACTTCTCTTCACTTTGAATTTATTATGTAAAGAATTGTCATTGAATGTTGCTGAATTCTTTAATGTTGCTGCAATAAATTTTGGCTTATCTGGTCTGGAAGTCAAACAGAAAGGCCTTCGGTCTTCTTGGATATGTTTGATGTGGAGCAATTTATAGACTATTTACTAATGGTGATGGACCTATGATGGATTTCTTTTAGTCGCAGGTACCCAGCAGCAGTCTTCTACTAATGTATACTGTTGCACTATAGGCATAAAGTTTAAAATGAGTGATAAACATTTCTGTCTATTTTTATTTTGATATTTACATCAGAACTTCTCAACCAAAACCAAGTGGGTCTGATCAAGGGGAAGAGATCCAAGTGGATGTGGAACAACAAGGGAGGAGTCCAGATAATAGTGGGAATCTGCCTCCGCTGTGCTTGAAGCAGGTCTACCCCAAATACACCAAACAGTTTAACCACTTGCGGCTGGTGGAGCGAATTGCTGCTCTCTTCATACGCTTCCTCGGGGTAAAGGGCAACATGCGCCTTGGCCCCACTGCCTTCCGAACATTCATCAGGTACAAAAATTGGTTGTTGTTTTTTTCATCTTAATAGTATTCTGCCATATCAGCTGCTAATATTAAATAAGCAGGCTTCATTTTATTGCAAGAACACAAAAAAACGAAGACATACTGTATGGCGATTCCCTGATTAAAATGTCTCTCTTCTTATCCAGACTTTTGGTGCTTTGCATATGTTAGTAGAGAAGAGTCTGCACGCTGACTAAATGAGTTAAAAGAAACCGGTTCATACCTATATTCTATCTGAAGTAAGGAGCGTCTTATCTGAACTGTTATTTAAAGATTCCATTTTAAAGTTCTGAAAGCAGAAAGGCTTTTATTAATTTAGGGTCTGAAGCAAAACAACGTCTCACCTTTTTTCAGGCTTTTTTTTTTTTTTCCAAGCCAGAACATCTATACTTGCAGCGCAGAAAGGCTGAGTGTCAGCTTTGATGTTTGATAAGGACATCATCTATTTATTATAAAAGACCACAAAGTAAAAATTAAGTAATATAAGCATGATGTAAGGACATGTATTAAATATCTGTTAAAGGTTAACCTTTTATTTCTTTCACTACGTATTGCACCATATTTTACTTTGTTCGAATTAATGTAGTTTTAAAAAATAGAGTTTAGAAAATTATCCATCCATCCATCCAGTTTGCTGAACTCCAGTAGAAATATCTATACATTTGTAATAATTTTAGCGTAAAATTAGTTGAGCTCTTGGGAATCAAATTTTATATAGATTATTAAATTTTATATAGTTTAATTTGTATATTTCTGAAGATTTTCTTTTTTAAGACCTTTTAAAATATCAAATTTATCTAATTTTTTTGTATCCTAAAATCCCTCTAACTAGCAGTAAGAATTGTTAATTATGATGAATAGTGTTGCTATGAGCTCAGCTTTTAGTTTTTTCTCTCCACTGTTGCTAAATGCATGCTGTGAATGAGTGATGGGGGGTGGAGTCAATGACACAATGCAAGCAATGCTCATCCAGATGGAGCGAATCCTGCAAAGTCAATGACTCGATATAATCAGCAGGTTTCCTTGGATCTATTTAAAAGGCAAAGCAAGTGTTTGTTTAGCACAGTTCAGTACATGGAGAATTCAAAGGGCTTTACATGAATTAGACAATAAAAACATATGTGTTTTAAATCATCGTGTATAAATAAACTGAATTTAAGTAATCACATAATCTTTTTATGAATCAGACAGACTTTATTCAACAATGAAGGTCCTGTAACAAAAATACAAAAAGATAAACATCACTGTCACTATCCCAGTGTGCAATTACAGGCTGCAATCCCTTGTGTTTGCAAAACAGTTTGCAGAATGCCTGCTCTCTCATTAAAAGTAATAACTTTCTTTATAACCATGTGCCCACGCTTTTCTAAGCCTTTGTCCTGCTTTGCACCAAGTTCTTGTCTATCTGTGGCTTCTTTTCCTCTCTAATTCAGCTTTAACACAAAACCAGTCCCTTCTTATTAGGATTCAGCCACAACACAATTGCCTCACACTGAACAAGCTGCATTATTATTATTATCTTCCGTAAAAAGTGAATACTTCATCTTATTTTGTAGCCGAGCTTTTGAAAAGATGCGCCAGGCATGTTCCTTGTTCATGTCACTAGTCGGGTTAGCAAGTAGATTTAGCTAACTGGGTTAATGTTGTACCCTGGCAGCGCTGCAGTAGCCCTCGTTCTTTAGGTGAACATTGCTTAGTTTGCCTGTCTATCTTTAGAAGAGATACTTCTCTGACAGATCAGGCTTAGTGATTCATATGAATCCATGTGAGTTGTGTAGTTGTTTCTTCATTTGACTTACAATACAGATAAAAACAAATTAGCTATTTAGCTAGACCTGTTAATATAGCTTGGTTAGCCTTTATGACTGATCAGCTAGTTGGAATTTAAAAAATAATTTCTTAATCAAATTGAATTTGTCAGAGGAAATGCGTCTAAGAAGCTTTTAAAAGTGGAAACTGTGTTTTAATTATTTTGTGTTTTCTTGTGGTTTAAACTTTCATCATTTGACATGCTAGGTTTATAAATGTTGGCAACGTTTTGAAAGATTTGTACTGGTTTTGTAATTACTTTATATTTTCTTTGATTGCTCATGAAGCCAACTGTATTATTTATCTGTGCTAATCCCTTTAACATATGTCAAAGGTTATTTGAAATGCCAGTTCTATTAACAAATTGTTTGCCCCTAACATGTGGCTCATGAATCACCTCTACTATAAAAAAATATAAAGGAGTTAAGGTTAAAGAAAAGTATTTTATTGCTGTTATTATAGAGTTTGAAACATGAATCATCTGAAATCTGTTACAGCATTTTAAAGCTTTACAAACAAAAACAACTTTGGTCATATATTTTTCACTAAACTATATCAGATTTATTTAGTAAAACTATTAAAATAAAATGTATATATTTTTATTTCTTTAAGATTTATAAGTTAGATCTCAGTGGAATACAATCAATTTAGATGCCATTTTTTGTTTCCAGGACTTGTAAACTGAGCAACAGCAACTTTACCATGGCCTCAGTGGACATCCTGTATATAGACATCACCCGTCGATGGTCATGTGCCCTCCCTGACTCCAGAGAAGCAGGTAACAAATACTCAAACGTTTGCACCTTGAAGCAAAGAAGTCTTCGTATATCGTACTTGGAGAACAGAGACCCTGGCATGCTTGACTCTGAGCAAATAATGTGCTCTCACATAATTGCTTGTCATTCTCTGCCAGACTCCCTTGCCCCATAATTGAAATGAGGCGAGATCACAGCATGACAGCACAGAGACGGTCCCAACATGAATTATTCAGGAGCTGCACCTCACAATGTTTGCGACATAAACTAGATTGTTGGATATGACATGGACCGGGATGGAGAGGTCTGTTCAGGGGAGCATGTATGCTGAATTTCAGATCAGTTTATATATATTCAATAGGAGTGAGGTGGGGGTCTTTCGTTGTGGCTGTGTTTGGTCAGATGGATTTAAGAGGAGCCTAGCAAAGGCAAAGGGGATTTTCCACAGAAAACTGCCCTTATAAAGAACTTGACTGCAGAGGTATGAATCCTGCTCAGTTCTTCGTCTTCTGATCTTTTGTTTTTGAGTTTGAGTCACTCTGACCTCATAACTAAACATGATCAAAATAACACGAAAGGTAAACTGGACTGAGATATCCACAGGTAGCAAGAGAAGTCCAAGATTTTAGCTATTATTAGTGTCACTGAGGTGTTTAGAAATGAAGATTTGAATAAGAAAATAAAGTATTTAGAAGGAAACACTTTTTCTATCAGTGCATGTTGTGCTTTTGCAGTTTTGGTTGTTATGAGTAGAATTTGGGTTTGAAAATGAGGAGCCTGCTAGAGGAAGTCACTTTGATCTAAGGGGAGTTAAGTCAGAGCTGGCATCTGCATTACTAGTGACCAAAAGAAGGCTCAATATTAAACCACACCAAAGAAGCTACATTTCACCCTGTTGAGCCTAAAACTACTTATGAAATGGAAACATTACAGCTGGGCTGGACGATATGTCCAAAATTGATATCATAAAACATTTCTTAATTTCAGTCGATACGATGTAATTTCAATATCGATGTAGGAAAAATAAAAGCATTAGAAAGGCAACAAAGAATTCCTTCAATAGATGACTATACAAACTTATGATGAATATTTTGCAATGTTAATAAAAATCCTCCAACATAACATTTAATAAACATCAGCTTTGAAAAACAAAAACACACAAAACTACATAAAAACCTGGAACATCAGTCAGTGACCAATGTTATGTTTATGGACTGTGTTGTATATTGAAATGTGTGTAAAAGTCATATCATATTATTATTGCCATAAAATATTCCTCATAAGTTAGTATAATCATCTGTTGCAGGCATTCTTGGCTATGTTTCTAATGCTTTTGTTTTTCCTACATTGATATTGAAATTGTATCGTATCAGCCAAAGTTAACAAATGTATCATGATGTATACTTTGGCCATATGGTCCATCCCTGTGTGAATCAAACGTTCTCATTCTTACGCTGTCAGGTTTTCTATTTTGAGTGGTGGACATTGGATGTGCTCTTTTTAGTAATTTAAGGTTTGTTGCATTGATTTCCCACCAAGTCATGATCACATCATTAGGTCCAAACATCAGGTCTAATGACAGAGAAATGGATGAAGTACTTTGCTTGAAATGGTCCGAACTTTGTTCCTTGTTATTTGACATTGTTTAAATATTTGTTACAATAAAGACTCAAGTCTGACAATAAAGAGTTAAACCAGAACATTTGTAGTGTATTGGTACACAGAAAAAAACAGCCTTAATTGCTACATTTAGTAAGAGCGCTAACAACTCCCATTAAATAAATGTAATCGAATCCTTACATTTTTTTAATGTTATTTTGTTCAGTGACTTCTCATATCACAAAACAGTAGCTGAACTTTCTCTGAACTTCCAGTAAGGTAATTCAGAAACATAGACCCAGAAATGGGTAAGCAGCTTAATTAGCCTAAATCTGATTAAAACAGACTGGGATTAAAAATAAAACAAAGACCAACGTTAGCAACTTTTAGACGCTACAGCTAATCTTTTGTTTAGGAGTCATTCCATTACAACTGCCATCAGATGAGGCCAAGATTGAACTTAAAAAAAAAAAAAAACAACAACAAAACTCAAACACTCTGTAAAGGCCAACAGAAGATGAATCTAGAAAAAATTCCATAAAGATTTATACTATAATACTAGTTGCTAGCTTCGCTTTGAAAGGACCTAGTAACAATGCCAGAAGAATACCATCAGACTCTAATAGTCTGACATCTTGGTTGAGGCTGAAAATTCATCATTGGGTCTTTAAAAAGGCTAATGAGCTATAGCATATGGACAAAGTAACACAAACGTTTCACAGCAGATAACATTAGCCTTCTTTAATGCCCATCTCAGTCTTTAGACTTATGAGGTGTGACCCTGGACTATGAATCATCTGCAGAGACTGCCAGAAGAAGAAAGATTTCTGTGCATGTTGCCACCTTACGAAACGTCATAGAAAAGCACTAAGTGCTCTCTGATTGGTCGGCAAGGGTTGGACATAATGTTTAACAGCAGGGATGCTAGCAAAATATATTTCTTTATGTTTTTTCCCTTTGAATAATTGAAATAAATCACATTAACATTAGATTTTATTTTTTTTATAAAGGTTGTTTTTTTGCATAAGGATATTATTTTTTAATTGAATGTTTTGCACGTTTTAACAGTTACTGTTGAAGGTTTCTGTGTGTCTGCTTAGTAAATTGTTTGCAGTTTTACATCAGCTTTATCTCCTGACCTGCAGGGATGGGACTGCAAGCATTCGTGGAAGCCTTTTTCTACCTGGCAGGCCGAAGATTCAAATCCCTAATGCTGAGGGAGCAGGTAGCGTCCCTGCTGGACCTGTGCGATTCTCACCTTGGGCCCCAGTCTGGTGCCGAAGACAGGCGCTCATCGAGCTGCAGCAGGGTGATGCCACGAGTCATCAAAACTCAAACCCTGTGTCTCTCCAACCCGCAGCTCAACTCTCCAGCCGCTCAACGAAGAGCCATGAGCCAGGACTGCCGACCGCATCAAAGACTGAAGCCTCGCACGCTCAGGGCCAGCGTGGAGAACTGATGAGCGGGGAACTAGCGGTCCAAATCCTGCTGCATTGCCTTGAACCCTCTCCACAGGAGCAGGGGAGATTAAGGGTCCATTTCTCCTCTGCAGCTCCTGAGAAGGGCTAGCTCGACCCCTGCTGGCTGACTTGTCGTAGAACTGCTCTCTGCCTGATTGCTTTTTTCCCCCTCTAAGGAGGAAGATGGCCTCAGGGGGGAGTGAAATGGTAATGGAGGCTGGTGGATTCCTTCCTCTCCTCCTGGTGGGATCATTCGTTAACAGTGTGGTCCTGTCGGGAGGAGGATATGGCTGCTTTTCATGTACTGTTTGATTCTAGAGGGCAGCTATTTGCTTCCCTTCTTTTTTCTGGCTACATCTCTAAAACGTTTTCTTCAGGGATAATCTGATCACTGATCACACATAAACAAGTAGGTGTAAGGGAGCATCCTAAGTATATTATACACCCAAATCCCAACAATTTACAATATCTTTAATGGGACATTTATTTCAGTAAATCAATTTAAAAACTCATATCCATATATTTAGATCTATTGCACATAGAATATATTCCACACTGTTTGCTAATTTTTATGCTAATAGCTTATAGTTAATAAAATCCCAAAGCTTCAGATTATCAGACCTAATCTATTTTTCCCTTTGCATGAATTAGTCCAAGTACGGCCTTACTTCACAATCTGGTTTCTACTTTTGTTGAGCATCTTTGTTCTACAGATTTTCCTTTCACAGAATAGAATATGATAACATTTTAAAAGCCTTTACTCTTCCTTTGCATGAAAATAGCACAAAGAACCAAATGACAAGTGGAAATAGAACTTTCCAATAATATCCAGGAATACAGCCAAAAGCCTTCCCCACAGTTAGATCAAATAGATCAAACGTTTTGCCACAAAGTCATCAATTGGTTTTGCTTGTAGGTCTACTGAATTAAAATTTGTTCATAAAAACTCAACGTGCAATGTTTGACAAATACTGTAAAGTAAATTGTTTCATTTCTTTGGAGAAAAAGGTTAAAAAAAATATCATTATTTAAAAAGATTTAAAAGAAAACATTTGTTGATGTGTTTGGCCATGTTTACTGAAGGGGAGGGCTTTGTCATAATAAGTCATCAGATTTTTCTGGTCCTATTTACTATAACATAAAAAAACAAAGATTAATTAAATATTAATTAAATAAAACTACCGTTTCCCCAAAGGTTTTTAACAATATTAAGATTTTATTAGGTAAAATCCATCCACTACTTGAACCTGTTCAGTTTGCATCATTCTTCTGTATCAAGTCTCACAAAGTCCTTCATAATCCTCCGAGCCGCTCATTGGTGTAGTTTTGACACCTTTTTATGTTATTAATTGGGTTGTATTTAATATTAGAATTTTATGACAAGTTAGATTTTGTGTTTTCATTTTCTGTAAGCCATAATATTCAAAATGAACAGAAATAAACAGGTGAATGAATTGCCTTTTTGTGCAATGGACCTAAATGTAAGTTTTACAGTTTGAATTGAATTCCTTAAAATAACTTTTATATTCTGATTTCTTGAGTCTGTAAGAAATTAATTTGCACAGCAGCTATTTAAAGTAATATATTTGCACAGAAGCAGCTGAAAGGTCATCTGTGCATTCGTTTGCCTGCACATGTGTATGACGGTGGGTGTTTATGCTCAGTACTGTATTTATTTGCGTTCAGCTCAGAGGTTTAAATAAAAAACTACTGACAGCAAGTGGCTCAGCTGTTAGTCCTCCATGAGCCCATTAGTGACGAGTTAAGTGAATAAGCATTCACTCATCCTCTTTCAGTTCAGCAGCTATTCCTGTCGACAGCTTCCCTGTCAGACCGTTTTTTTGTTGTTTTTGGTTGAGAACCTTTGTGGCATAACTGAAAAAGATGAATTATTATTATTATTTTAGAATAAAAAATGACTGCATGGCTTAAATAAAATCACACATTGTTTCTTAAAAGTAGCCCTGGAGAGCTTTTGTATAACGATATCCGATGTATTGCTATGCAGAGAAGCATGATGGATGCCACGTTTAAAAGTCCTTGTTGTATCCCGACATTGAAACCACAAAATATTTTCTTTTTTTTTTTTTACTTTTTGCACTGGTGTTAAGAATGGATATGTCACAAACTACACAAACAAAAAAGAATGAACTGACTGCAGTGTGGGCAGCTGTAAAAACACAAAGTGTATTAACCCAAAAAGGAATTTTATTTTTTATTTGTTATGAATAAAAATAATCTAAAGCTTGTATATTTATTGCAGTGTAGTTATGATAATTTGAAAGAGAGGAATGAGCTCGTCTACCATGACGGATGTGAACAAGATGTACTCATAACACTAGTCAACGAATAAACATACTGTTTAAGCTAAAGCTGTGGCCTGTGTTGTTTGGTGTGAGATATTTTTAATTGACTGAAGATTGGCAGTAAAAGTGTTTGTATTCAGCTCCATTTACACTTAATTCCCCTAAATAAAGTCTGTCGTAAACAATTTCCTATCACTGTCTCCCAGTAAGTACAGTAATTGGAGTCTTTGCTGTTATTTAATCTGAGTATAAACACAGCTGTTCTGTGAAGGCCTCAGAGGTTTTTTTTAGACACTATGGACGAACAAACAGTGTTACATTTGTGGAAATGTTTAAGTAGAGGTACTTCATTTAATTGTCCAATGTCTTAATGCTTGTTAATTCATCATAGAAAAAAAGGGATGATTTGGCACAATTTGAAACTTAGAAAAGGTGAGATTTAATCCAAGAAAGCTGCCAAGAAGTCAGCGAACATCCAAACATACGCAAGAAATTTAAAAGAAGGAGGAAAAATATTAAACTGGGTCATAAATAAAACAAATTACAAGAGGCTGGTTTTTGCGGCTCTGGAGGAGCTGCAGAGATCCACAGCTACGGTGCAAGAATCTGTTGATTGCAGAGCAAATCCGTATTGTACGATTGTCACTATAGACAGTTCTGTTTGCATCTAGCCTCAGGCAATGTAGGGAACACAACAAAGATGTGGCAGAAACTCCTGGTAGAAAAATAGCACTGCACATCACCTTGGTCTCCAAACCCACTGGGAATCACTTCATCCTGAAGGAAAAGATTTGTGTGAGTTGATGGGAAGTTAAATAAGGCTAAACAAGAGGTCATGCAGCTAGAAAATCTGTTAGGGACTGCGGAAAATCTATTGGAGAGAAGTTTTCTGTTTTTCATTATAAAACTGAACATACAGGCAGCAATCCTGTTAAATCTAGTCTTACAGATTTTTCTTTTTTTTTGTAAAGCTACAGGGAAAATTTCCTCCTTCAGCAGTTAAAAGCTGGTTAAGGCATACCCAAACGATCTCACAGATGTAATTACTTTTAAGATTCCTATTTATCTATAATATAAAATCTTAATACAACGCAGTTTATTCTGTAGTTGTACCAAGACAAAATGAAAAACATCGTAGATGATATAGCATCTCACTGCTGCTTTTACCAGCACTTTTGTTGGCATTGTGCTGCTTTTTATTTCTCCTTTCTTAACCAGGCTGATGGATGAATTGGAAACGGCTCATTTTTTATGTGTTTTAAGACCTTCGATATGTTTCACAGCACAACCATCTGCCCATGTTTCCTCGTCCTTCTGTTGTGGAGGCTGGCAGTCCCTGCTGACGCCGTAGTTCCACTGTCTGTATTCATCACTGCATGTTTGTTGGTGTCGCTTGGTGGTCCCAACAAATGTGTTACAGTCATCACTCAGTTATGTTTTACCTTTTATCACTTCAACATGTGTGTGCTTAGACCATACCTACAACCATATGTGAAGGTGAAAAACAATATTCTCAAGAAGGTATAACACTGTGTGTTTTTTAAATATTTTTAAATCATTACAGCACTTATTAGATGAATATGTTAATATGCCCAACACCCTCAATATGCTGCAGGAAGCCTTTTCCATTTGGGTAAAGAAATAATTTCCCCTCACAGGGAATAATTATCAACATTGGATATTCAATTTCAAATGCATACTGTTAGAGATATGGATCAGTTACAAAAATAAAGCAATAAACCGCTTTTCTACTGCCCCCTCACTGCTGCAACACATGATCATGATTTATTTCTATTTTAGAAGATTTTAGATAACTAAAGGTTTTAAAGACCATCCTTTTTCACTTTCACATTTCTGGCTTTTTCCTACTGACTGTGGGGAATAACAATCAGGCAGTATGTAGGTCATACTTGCTGTGAAAAGAAGGCACTGCTTAAACCATTCATTCATGTCTCCATCATACCCTTCGCTCTGCCTTTGGATCACCACTCTGAGCATATGTTCTCTCTAGATGCCTATTATCAATCTAGGTCTCCTTGAGTATTTAATGAACCTGTGATTCATCATGCACGCTGTCAAATCCGGCTTCATTTAGCTGCCACATTTTAAAAACATCACAGAGAACTACCGACCACTTTGAAGCAGAGATGGACGCAGGGACGAGTTTAAAATAGCTAAATAAAACTTTAATAGGTCTAGTTGCAAATGTACATAAATTGCACAGCCACATTTTGTCAACACAAATTCTTCTGTACATTATTGTTTTGTCACTGTCATCAAAGGAAGCAGAATCCAGCAAATACTTTATACTTTCAACATACTTACAAAAGTATTTTCTACAATATAATAGAAAACATACATCTTTTACTTATAGCTTTATAGTTTATTTAATCCTTTGTTTGATTGATTGAACTATGTCAAGAATGAGCTTTTGATTATTGGTGCAGTTTTAATGTTGAAAAATATAACTCTTAAAGGATATATTTAATGTTTTTTTTAGTTTAAGGCAAGGCTATGATTCTTTCCAAATAAAAAATTAATAATGCAAGTGTATTTGAATAGCAAATTGAATATACTAGTATTAATAGCCAGTGGGCATTAAGCTAAAAGGCTTTAATTACTGCACTTCTGAGCTTATTTAAAAAAAATTCAAGTAAATTTGCCAACTTTCACAAATAGCAAACATGAACTAGTATTGTCATCTAGCCAAAAGATGAATTAGCAAGTGCTAAAATGCTAATGCTAAGTCAAATTCTGAGCTGATTTTGAAAATATTTGGCAAATCTGCAAACTGTAACAAACTGCAGTAAAGCAGCAAGTTTAGCATTTATTTCAAAAGTAAAATGCTTTTGTGCTAAAATGCTAATATAGAGTCAAACCACTCTGTGAATGTCCCTACTTTCTCAACCAGCACAATATTTGGTGGTTTAGAAGTTGGTCATTCATGGATGAAAGACTCTTATCTCTGTATTATCTGTACTATATCTGTACTTATCTTTTTTTTATTAATTTGAAATGAAGTTCAACAATAAGCTGCCTTGTAATTTAGCTTTTGCATGTAAGATAATGCAATGCATGAATACAAATGTTGTTGACATTTTAAAATGTAGTAAGGTTAATTTAGATTAGTTGTAAACAAAAGATATGTTGAGCTAATTTAGCCCAACTTTTGCTAATCAATAATGTAAAATAGCAATAAAAGAATTCACCAAATTTTATTTGTCAAAGAAATCATAGTCTTGCTTTGTTCAGCTTGAGAGCTGCATAGTATGCAGATATAGGTGAAATGTCATGTACTCTTGTAAGCCACTTTGTTGTTTACATAAAAAAAAAGTCTGTTTATCTGCTGTGTGTATGAGTTTTAGGGTAATTTCCCTTAGTTATGAATCTTTAAATGCCAGAAGATCTGTGGTTTAAAAAGTTAAATATAAACCAACCACTTAATGTAAAAGTGCATTGAGTGAGACTGATGAGATTAACTGGATTGTGCTTGCGCAGCTCATCGGACTCAAATTGGCTTGAAACCAGCAAGGCATACATCTCAAGAGTCAAACTCCTACATAATCAGTTCTTTTTTTGTTATTGTTTTTGGCCAGAGATAATACACTGTAGATACAAACACAAAAGCTTTTCAACAGAGAGAACACTTACAGGTTAATTGATTTTTATAGATCTACCCAATGAGGACAGATGACTGACTGGGCTATTTTGTATTTACAATATCAATAATATTACAGCAGAGTTTGAGCACAAAAACATTTACAAAAAGCTCTGTTAACATTAGGTAAAAATAGTGTGGGTATTTTATCTACAAAATCCCATTTCGCCTTATCATCTCACAATGCACTCCAAGCAGCAATCCTCGCTGTCAAGCAACTAGCAACCAAAAGACACAGATGGAGGATGATGTTACAGCTGGATTAGGCATGCAGAGCTTCACACCTCATGTATTAGACTTTTACAGGAATAGAAAATGTTACAAAAATATCCAAAAATCAGATGCTGAGATGGTAACATGTAACAAAAGGAGACTTTAGGTGGTTTTTATACATTCAGAAGCAAAAACGATAAGGTCTGGTAGAGTGTGAAAAATACAGACAAGAGAACAAAAAGTTGATGCAAATGGGGATCAATGGAGTCACAGTTTAGATGCAACCTTCATTTCAACTGAAACATAAAGTCGTTAGAGGGAAAACTGAATGAATGGACCTCAGTGACAAAGGTTCACTAGCCCAGTGTACAGAATGAGTGAAAACATGGATGCTTATCGTTCAATAGCTCCAGTGCAACTAGAGAGAATCAACATCCTGCAGCAACTAACGATCTATTATTTACAGAGCAGTGATGAGCACCAGAAAAACCAAGCACATGACTGTACACTTTCAGACCATGAGGCAGATTGGGGTATTAAGATGCACAAAGCAACCATGGGATACCTGCTGGTATCATGGTACAAACGGTTTTAAAAAGTTACTATTTCATACTTTTTCTTTCATTTTTCTTATGGTTTTTCCTGCACACCAGCCCTCATATAATACCAATGCTTTTAAACTGCTTTCAAAACAGCAAAAGCATTTCTAAATCCCATTCCGAGGGTTCTTCTAATAAGGTGCCAGCATGGAGTAAACAGGAATTTGGTGCAGCTACATGGAGGTATAGTGGTGCAGTGCTGTCCAGTTCTCCAACTTGCTGATGTGCACTGCAGGTCAGCAGGCTGAGAGGAAGCTACTGCACTTTCCTTCTCCTTGAAGGAATTATTTGGATGTAAAGAGATATTTTTCTTTGCTAAAACATGGACAGGGGAGGGATTCAGCTCAGATATCTCCATCTGTTAATTATTCTTATCATTATCAGTTAGCACTAGCAAGTTACATCTGTTTAGCACTCTGCTATTCCTGCTACTGCTAAATTAACGGGTTTCATGTAAACAATCAAAATCTATAATTTTAGCAGTAGCAGGGATATTTACTTTTTTCTGCTTTAAACTGAATCAGGTCAGATTATATGCATTTTTTTTTTATTCACTGTGTGTTTATAGCATGAGATTGTGAGACCCTCCTATTTTCACGCAGTGTTATCATTGTGGTTTATGCCTAGCACCTACAAAAAAAAACAAAACTACGATGCAGAAGTTTTGTGCATAAGTCACATTAAGACTATTAATGGCTCTTTTTTTGGGAGGTGCTGATCACTGCTCAGGGTGGGCCTCCTCTCCAGAGCTCCAGAACAAGCTACACACTCTAGTCCCTCAGGATTGGAGAAGAAAAAATAACAATAGATCTCTTAAATAAAGGGCTGCTTTTATATTTGACTTTTATCAAATATAGGTATATGCGTGTATACTCTAGATGAAAAACAAAATGCATACATCTATATTAAATTTCATTAACATCATATCACATAGAATTCATTTACTTTAGTGTTAATAATACATTAAATCAATATTTACGTCGTTATCTTTACAAATCCACAGTATAAGTTGTGCCTTTACGTTCTTTTTGCAGAAAGGGGTGGGTGGGTGGGGCTGCGGGGATAAAGTAGAGGTGTGTTCGCTAGTTAAGGCGTTTCGTGTACCTATAGCTTTTCACAAAGTGCACTGCTTAGGTTATGGCGGGGTGGGGGGTGGAGAGGGGTAAACGGGACACTCAGCAACACACCTCTAAGTTAAAAGGGAAGTAAAGAAGATTGTTTTGGGTTTAAAAATATCTATTTATAGCTCATATTTGGTTCTTTAAAAACATATACTTTGAGATAAAGCATTGGAAAGTAAACCACTGGAGACAAACTTAAGTAAAATCCTCAATGTGTTTTTTTAATGGGCCCACTTCCCTGTCAGGAGGGAAAGGAGGCGCGGAATTGACGATCTTTGTGGCTTTATAGTGGTTTGTCCCAGGCGTGGACCGGGCTTTTCGGTAATCCCAGCATCTTAATTCATCCACAGCTTGGAGTTTTTATATACAAGCTCTGCCCCTCCTCCTTTTTCCATCATCCTCCCAAAGAAGGCCATCTGGTGATCTGCTTCAAGCTCCGATCCTTCTGGGTGACCCTCTTGTAGAAATGTCTTCAGGCCAACATCGCCCAATCAGAGGAAAAATGCGAATGTCTTCCGGAAGTAAACAGACTGCTTTCAAAAAACACACCCACACTTTCTCACTGTCCATCACACAGCCTCGCATACACCCAAAAGGAGGAATATACTGTACACTCTCAGGAGCCTCAAACACACTCAGAGCAGCTTTAGCAGTTGCTGCTGTTCCGAAACTCTCCATTCTCAGTGATCTGCAGCTTGGTTGGATTGGTGGGGGAGATGCCGTTGCGGGTCTGCATGCTGTAACGCTCCTTTAACTGACTGAGCGCGCTCATGAGACGAGCATTGGCAGCATCCAATGACGCGATGCGCTTCTCCTGCAAAGAAACACAACCAGAAAAAGGAATATTAGGAAAAGAAAGTTCACAGGTCATTGTATTCTGTTTTTCTAAGATTGGAGTTTGTTTTAATTCTTAACTAAACTTTATTATAGAATACCTATGAGATTCCTAAAAGTGTTTTTTTCAGTTTGTGACAATTACTTAGTGATAACAGACTTTAAGATAATAAATAGCTAAACATGAAGAATACAGTGCATATGTCTTTTTTCATTGAGTGAGAAAACATATAACCCTTACTGATGAGGGTATGTCAAATAGTTGTTCACCCTTTTTTTGCAGTGCATCAAAGTTTGGAGCAAGGACTTCAAGTTTTCATACAGGCAATTATTTTGATTTAGGAAGATACACAAAGTTAAGGTAATTTTCTCCTTACCAACTAAAACTGTCTATTTAAAACACTATTAGTTCTAAAATCTAATACCCACTCTCTCCTATTTTCCTCTGAACAGTTTAATCCACAAAAATTAGCAACCAATTTTCAATGTCTGAGCGGATTCAGGTAATTAATTGTTTTTTTTAAATATTATCATTTCTGATATTTAGATTAATATAATCAAAACGAGAGTTTAAACACAACTGGAAAGGCATCACTGCTGGGATGATGCTATATATGTCCTTGAGGTATTATATCTTAAAAGTAAAACATTTTTTTTGCCCTGCCTGAGTAATACTCTTTATTTTTCTCTTCCTGTTTACTGAGAGCGCTGATTGTCTTCCTAAGCTGTGGTTGTTTGCAGACACACACTCCCATTAGTATGGGCGTGAAATAGATTTATCACCTTTGTTTCTCTGTGTGCCAATTTGCATTCAATGCCATGCTGAAAGGCGGATGACTTCTGGTTTGACTTTGACTAAGAATCGTGGCCCAAAAAAATGATTCAGATTCTAAAAAAGACAAATATCTGAAATCTATTGTTATTGACTGGGGTCAAAGAAATCTATGCTGCTTCTTAGAAAATGACCGTACTGACATCTGAGATGTTCAGTTTGGCCACTGAAGGTTTCATCTCCCTTTATTCAGTGAGCAAAGACTGCATTAGAGGCAGCACATACAAATTTAACCGTCCTAATGTCCTATTAGTGTATTTCAACAAACCAAACCGACCTGAGCATCAATGATCTTCTGTTTAGAGTCCACAACTGCTTGCATGTCAGAGTGGTCCTTCTTCAGCTCCTCTTCCACTGACATTAATCTGGATGTAGCAACAATGGGTAGTTAGAATTAAATACAAATAAACAACAGAGTAACTCTGGGCTTTTTTTCCCTACCGACTGATGATGCTCTTCATCTGGAGGTCCTTGTCGTCCTGCTGCCTGCGCAGACGCTCTTCAGACTCCTCCAGCCTGGCCTGGTATTCCAACAGGACCTTCTGAGCCTGCTCGTCCTGACCCTTTAGACGCGCTTCGTACTCCTCCAGCTTCTGTACAGAGGCGCGCAGTTTTTCCTGCAGCACAGCGATCTCTTGTTGGTACTGAAACATCAGAGACATAAAGAGATTTTAATCATCATCATGAGTCTATCAGAAGCTCTTCTGCTTCATTTTATCGCTGGATACTAAGAATAATTTCTGACATGAAGACAGAGGCAGCCTTTTTTTATTTCTTATTACCAAAAAACTTTCATGCTAGGTTTTTAACTGCACTGTGTATTTTCTGAATGACAGTCTCTGCTGATTTGGGTTGAGATGCAAGAGCCATTTAGTATTGTGGCTTTTACATAACAGAGGCAGAGAAACTCAGAGGTTTAGATTAAATAACAAGAGCAGAAAGAGGAGTGGAACAGATGGAACAAGTTGATTTTGTTTTTTGTGTGATTTTTATATGGAGAGTGAGGGGTACCAGGAAGATTGCAAAGTTCTCCGTTGAACTACAGTACTACGGAAGCGTATTGCTGCCACGCATGAAAAAAATTTTTTCGAGCGCTAACACGTTATAACGTGATACGTATCTCGTTAAAACGTGATACGTATCTTGTTATAACGTGATACGTATCTCGTTAAAATGTGATAGTATCTCGTTATAATGTGATACGTATCTCGTTAAAACGTGTTATGTATCTCGTTATAACGTGATACGTATCTCGTTAAAACTTGATATGTATCTCGTTAAAACGTGTTATGTATCTCGTTAAAACGTGATACGTATCTCGTTAAAACGTGATAGTATCTCGTTATAATGTGATACGTATCTCGTTAAAACGTGTTATGTATCTCGTTAAAACGTG
>JAUZNJ010118612.1:0-19346 GCA_034780135.1 Jordanella pulchra | reverse complement strand
TTACACCTTTTGAATGCAATTACTGAAATAAATCTACTTTTTCATGGTATTCTAATTTTATGACCAGCACCTGTAAAATTGATGAATGGATGTGAAATAATCATTATCTCTGTATGTTTTTCTGCACTAGGAGCTGGCCAGCTCACAATCGTAGCATCAACCATTAATTGTACAGGTTAAGACTGGATGTTTGAGAAAAATTTGAAAGTGATAAAAGAATAAGACCGAAGCATAACTGGACCCATAATAATAACGTAGAACATATTAAACCCAAAGAGGACAAACTATGCTGACAGTATAGTCTGAACCCAGTTCTGGATATGATGGAGATTATTTGGTCAGAAAATCCTCACTTAGAAACATATCAGAGGCAGTGAGGAAAAACTTAGGGAAGTACTTTTCAAGGTGAACAGCTATTAGGAGGTCGGGTTATTTATATTTTCCCTCAAAAAAGTTTTTTTTTAATTGAATGAAACAGGTTTATTTTTGGTGTTAATGTGTAACTGATTGTCTCTCTTATCCAGAGACTGAGAATAGATTATATATTTTTGTGTGAGTATTTCTTCTAGGAGAACTATATCCTGATTCCTTTTTTTATTTATGAATTTATTGGAATAAATCTAAAGCGAAAACTTACAGAGAGACAAAAAACAACTGACTCAAACTTATTTATGTTTAAACAAGGGAATAATGCTTTTCTGTTTGCCAGTTGCTCACAAGTTCCCTTTTTTTAACAACACCAGCTTCATCGTGGATGTTGTTTTCCACTGCTTCCATAAGGCAACTCCAATCTGCTCCTGCTGGCAGCAAACTGGAGTCCACCTGGCATGAATGAGTGACGTTAATTTCACTGCACAGCTCTGTTGTCTGCTGCATCATTGGCGTGAAAAGCCAATCTGCATGAAGCTTAACGGTTATATGATGACAGCTGAGAAGGATTTAGCTTGGATGGGCTCCGTGCAGAATTACATATACTAATAATACTGGTCAGAAATGTATATATGCTTACCCGAAAAGTTTTTAAAAATATAAGCAGATTTCATATAAAACATCTGTGAAAACTTAAGAATTTTTTTCCAATCTGAATGTGTAGAGTTTAGTTAAAGCTTAATTAAAGTAGTTGGCAAACACATTTTTAAAGAGTTAAGGTAGGGGGGTCATTATTGAAAGCTTAATGTCAGCCTGCTTTGCGATTCCGATGTGTATTACTGTTTTTGTTTTATCTTCTTTTTACTTGAATCTTGCAGTATGAGCACGTTTCTGATGGTTAATGCCTTCAGCCCAGAATGTTCCATTTTACACTAAACGGGCTTTCACAGATTAATCTCATTCTTGTCAAAAAGCTTCATTTTTGACCTGCTCACAAACACCCAAATAATGAAACTATAAAGAAATAAAAAACTATACTATAGTACAGTTAAAACTCCAATTATTTCTAAACTATGAGCATTTTATGGAGGATCTAAGGACAGTTGATTTACCTTTGATGAATTTTACCTCAGCTTTTCTATCTCTATCTCTATCTCAGTACTGTAGCACGTGTGAGACACCATATTTCTTAAATTCCAAGAACATAGAATAAACTTTACCCAGGTTCTGAGTGCTAACAGAGAGATGTTAGGGGGTTTTATATGTAAGAGGTTTTGTGGCATTGATTCTCTCATTGAACTCTTTAGTGTCAATATTCTGACTAATTCAACCTTTCAGTTTTTATATCTTTTATATCTCTATCAGTTCCAGCTCACCTTTTTAAACATTTCCAAGATAAAATAGCTCTACTTAAGCACCCGACTGGACAAAGTTCATTTACTTTTAATTTTGTTGAGAGTCGGTTGTTGGAGGTCTGTGCCTGACGTTTGGTAAATCTCTCTCCCTTAGCGTTTATTTATTCAGGGGGATAGATAGATAGACAGATTCAGATTCAAAATCAGATTTTTTAAAACATAGAATATGTGTTCACCCCTAATATCACACAACTATACAGAAGTGAATCTTGCTGATAACAAACTGGCACTAGGATAAAAAATAACCATGTTTTAAAATAAACATCATTGTTTAAATATGTTTTAATGTCTATTCTGATTAAGTCGCATTTGTTTCTTTGTCTATTTCTTCATCTGTCCATTAATTATTTTTCCTCTTTCATTCACAGGTATGAGGAATTGGGAACTATTGGAGGCATCCCCTGGGCATGTTTGTGCTAAGCTTGTGTGTCTCTGCTCTCCACGCAGACGATCTGGGAGGCAGAAGAGAGACTCCCTAAAAATAAACTGACAACCAGCAGCAGCAGAAAAACCTAAATACATACCAACAAGGGAAAAAGACCTCTCTTTCACCCTGTTTGAATCTTACTCTGCTCCGTTTCTGTGTCCTCATTAATTGAGGAGAGGAGGTCATGTCCCAGTCTGGAAAAGTTCTTCATCTGTTTGTGGAAGTGAGGTCTGCCCCAGATCAGAACGGAGAGAAGGAAGGAGGGATTACTCACAGCCTTCCTGCTGAGGACAGTTCTGCAGAACACCTCGCCCAGGTACCGAGCCAGACCGCACCAGGGGGGACTGCCTCTAGTCCCCAACGACTTCAGGACCAGAATCACAGTCCATCTTTGTCGCAAAACACGGTTAACTTTCAGCTCCAAACAGCCAGCAGCTCACCTTCAGCTACCAAACGTTGGAGTTCACCTCTCTACTCGTCCTCCTACTCCAGAAGTGTTGGCATCCCCTACACTCCTCCTGATGGCCAGCGATCTGTTGTAAGCTTCAGTTATGTTGAAAAGTCCAACGTAAAGACGGTGGACAGTTCAGGTAATTCCGTGTGCGGGAGACGAGGGAGAGATGAGCGATGCACCCCATCCCGATTTCAAAAGCACCTCAGTGACCAATTATGGTTTGAAAGCCCTGGTTCCTCGTGCAGCTCGAGCCCCAAACAGAGTTTCCAATCACCAGAAAGTCACCAGCAGAAATTTTCACATGGTCTTCGACAGCTGCGTTTGGATCCTATTGGCAGAGCAGCAACGCAGCGAGCTGTGGAAGAGTTCGGTTCTCCTTTACTGAGGATAAAACTAGCCCACGCGCTCGAGCACGCTTCTTCCTCACACTACAACCAGCAGCAGCGCTGCCATTCCTGGGCCGGGTCTCCTATCCAGCATCAGAACATCAGCGTGAATCCCAAAGAGGTCACAGATACCAACCAGGATATTCATGGATTGCGGAAGTTCCCTGGATCAGACCAGCTCTCCTCCAAATCTAGAAAGTCCTCAGAGTCAAGGTCTTCTGCTGACCTTCATTGCCCTCTTCAGATTTCAGGAGAGGGTGAGACTATGGCACAAAGTCCAGCGGTCAAAAGACACAAGGAAACTCCTCTGCAGGGATTAAACCTCCAACTAGGCAATAAGGGAGTTGAAGGTTTGAACCAGTTAAGTGGCAGCAAATCTTCATCTCCAGCTCATAGTCCTGAAATCGCCCACAGGCTAGCAGAGGAGGCTTCCAAGGTATCTTCAATGTTCACGGAGGCCAGGAGGTCTTCTTTGCACAACCCTTCAGGCATGAGCAGCTCACACCTTGGAGAGTCTTCTCTGAATGCACAGCACTTTAAGCAAGTTCTAAAGATGAACATCCCTTTAAAGGATCAACACATGCCAGCAACTGAAAACACAGTGTCTCACCAGCCGGAAAGCTCCAACACGCATCATGGTACACATCAGGAGGACCGGTTTCAGAAGACTCACATCTTGGTTTTATCAGCACATCAGAACTCCCCCGCTCTCCCCTCAAGAGTCCTTCGTCCTTCTCATCCTCCCACTGAGATCGGATCTCCTATCAGAGACCCGAGGCTTTCTCAAGCTGAGTTCCGTGCACCGGACAGCCCTACCCTGCATCGCTGCCTGCCTCCTCAGTACACCGGAGACTCCCGGTCCCCCAGCCTGGACAAAAGAGGAGACCTGGGCTGTTTCGAGAAAGGGGACTGCGTAGAGCTTTCGCGTAGGCTCTTCATTAATCAAAGCGTTGAAGAGGGACCAGTCAGCTGGACATCCAGACAGCAGTCCAGGAACCAGATGGAGAACTGCCCCAAGTCTGTGTTTGACACCAACAGTCAACAGCAAACCAATCGACAGAGGCGAGCTCTCAGCCCCACAGCCCAGCAGAAACGGGCAGAGCAGAGGAGGAGAGAGATTCTTCTGCTAGGACCTGTGGTGCTGGACTCAGAAGAGGAAGATGGGAGCTGTGATGAAGAGGCGCGTGGTGAAGAGGAGCAGGGAAATGAGCATAGGAGGGCAGGGGAATCTCCAGAAGGGGAGCAGAATGGAGCAATGACTGGTTCTTCCTCTCGAAGCTCCAGCGGTGTGACGGGGAGCTTTGGGGACAGAGAATGTTTGTCTCCAGAATCCAGTCAGTCCAGTCACCAGAGCAATGAGACCGGGGCCGCGACGTCAGGGATTCAGGTGAGCACTGGACTTACAGTCAGTTTCTAACAGAATAATGTGTTGAGAGAGAATCTGTTTTTACTCCAAATTAATGTTCCTTTTCCCCCAAACATTTCTAAGAATGTCTAAACAAATAAATAGCAATAAAAATGTGATTATTCTAAATGATTAATAAAAAACGAACCTTTACACATTAAGTGAAATATTTTAAGCATTTTTTTTCTCTTTATTTAGTAATATAAATGTGGCCCATTGGTGCTTTGTTTAGAAAAACAGCTGCAATTCTACTTACCCAGCATACTGTCTGTGATTCCCACTAAAAAAGAGGGTAGCTACAAAAGGTCTTTGATAAAGAGGCTGCCTGTTCAGTAACTGCTACATCCAGACATGAACAGAAAAATTGAGTGAAAGCTTTCATTAGGCTGTCAGTTCTGCATTACAACTCCTTCCTTTATTGGTTTAATGTAATATTTAGATATCCTGAAAACAGAATTTTTGTTTTTTTTAGCTGTAAGCCATAATTGTCAAATTGAACTGAAATAAGCTCTTGAAATGTGGTAGTATTTGTATTGAAAGTATGCATGCAGGATTTTTCCTTTCTGACCTAAATTAAAGAAATTAACCAAGTGTTGATATTAAAATTTGTGGACGTTTGTCAGTACAATTTAAGATAGCTGAGTCCATTAGGCAGTTTAGTTTGCAATTGTGATGCAGTCATTCGGGTTGGATAAAGTCATTTTTTGTACAAATCAACGTATTATGTTAGAATGTCCTGAATGCACCTTTTTGCAATTGTAGTTTAACACGTTTATGAGGTTTTGAATAAATTCATGCTCAGTCTACCTGTAAAGACATAAAAATACAAAAAAGGTAATTCTCAAGTTGTAGCAATCATAAGCAATACTTTCTCATTTTTAAAAACTTTATATTAAAATCTTATTTTGCGGTTTCATATATTGAGGCATCTGCAATTAAAAAGCTTGTAAAATAAATCTCAGGCCCTTTTACTCTACATTAAAATCTAATTTGTTTTGCTCTTTGGAATTTAGACATTATTTAGAGGCTTTGGTTGTGATGCCCTGCAACTTTCCTGGTTTACCATTGCTGTTATTGCAGAATCTCAGAGGGAACGTAACAACTAGGTGCTGCACTTTATTAATTATCACCATATGAAAAGTGGGTTTCAAGCAGTTTGCTGATCCAGAACTCACAGGTGTTGTCACTATGCCAAGCAGGGAAGCAGAATGGCACCCATTAGTATGGAAGTGCTGTAAGACCTTTACATAACTATTACAAGCACATTATTCTGCAGAAACAACCCTTATTTACTAGTATAAAACATCTGAAACTTCTGCCAATCATTTAAATATTGACAGTATACTGTTTAGGAAAACACATTAGATACTACAGATCTCAGTTAGTACATTAAAATGTTAAATGTCATGAGAAGCCAAAAAAAAAGGCAGAACAAATATGGCCTGTTTGAAAACATTGGTCGGTGAACACCCCTTCTGTCTAGTAAAGAACATGACAGCTTTACTTACATTTGCATGAACCACAAGACGAATTGAATGATGTAGTTTGAGCAGATTAGACAAAACTAGAGAACATAGATGTTAGACTATAACACACAGCTCCATTTTTCTCAGAAAACTAAAAACAATTTCAGTCCAAATACTTAACATACTGTTAAATATGGAGCTAGACAGATGATGATGATGATGCTGATGATGATATGGGCTTGAATGTTAGGCACCTTACTTTTATTTAGTTAAGAAATGTAGGTAGAGTCAAAGAGATGATGGCAAAGGTTTTGATCAGGCTGGATCAGCAACAGAACAATTTGTTCAAACATAGTAACAAATATAAAAGATGCTGCCACGGTCCAGTCAAAGTCCAAACCACAACCTTTAGAGAGAGAAAGATGGATAGGCAAAATTGTGAAGATGACACAAAACATGAGACTAGTAGGGTTGAAGAGAGGACAAGATAAACCAAAAGATTAAATGAGTTACAGCTGATGGAGAGAGAAAGGAAGGGCAGCTGAGAGAGGAAGACTAATTAACAGATAGGGAGCTGAACTGAGAAAAAAGAAACTAAGGTGAAAAACATCTAATGAGAGTCATTTTAAGTTCATAGCTGTAACTTTTTCATGAAAAAAATTGTCTAAAAAATACTTTCACATAAGGTCTAGGATAATGCAGAGTAAAAGTACTTTTGTTAAAGAAACAAAACAGTACATAAATACATTCATACAGTCCAAAACATTGAGATATTCAATTTTGGTTCAAATCCCAATGTTTAAATTAAATAACTCTGCACCAAAAGGAAGTAGGTTGAAGTCAATTGAGTTGCTCTCAGTTATGTTGCTAGATCTTAGTAGCTCTGTGATAGAGCTGAGAAATGCTTATCAGGGCTACATTTCTTAGAATCGAGTAAAAAAAAAAAGAGGCAAAATGAGATAATAACTGGTCATGGTTTTGCACATTGTTACTGACTTAAGGAAGCAAAAGGGAGACAGATTTGATTGCTTTCCTTTATGATCAACCGGCTGGTAAACCAGGTGGCAAGTTGAACCAGAGGATGTGGGTGCAGCACTTACTGGACAGAAGGAATCAAGCTTATAGCTATCACCTCTAACTGAACAAAGGACACAATCTCGTACTTGTAGTTTTCTGCTTTATCGGGAACTGGGTCGCGGGGGCAGCAGTCTCAGCAGAGACTCTCAGACTTCCCTCTCCACAGACACCTCCTCCAGCACTGTTGGGGGAAGCCCAAGGTGCTCCCAGGCCAACTAAGAGACAGTTCCTCCAGCATGTCCTGGGTCATCTTCTGAGCCCGAGACATGCTAGGCGTTCCAGGCTATAGATGGCGACTCAGAGTGGTTCAAATACCCCCCATGAAGACCAATAAGTCGCAGCATGTGACGTCCCCTGGTACAGTGGAGCCAGGACCCCACCCTGGATCCAGGCCTGGGGTTGGGGTTTGTTGCCGAGCGCCTGGTGCTTGGGTTCTTCCTCGTGGGACCCGGCGGGGCCCAGCCTTAAGGAGCGACGTAAGACCATCCCCCAGTGGGCCCACCAAGTGCAGGGGGAACCATGAGGGACCGGTCCAGAGAGGATTGGGCAGCGGTCAGAGGCGGAGGCCTTAATGACCGGATCCACAGACAAAGAACACAATGAACCTGGATATTCACACACAAGGAAATGAACCAAAACATCAATATTTGAAAAATACATATTAGTTTGGAAAAATGGAAAAAATGAAGTAATAAAATATGAAAAACTCAAACAGCAGAGGAGCAGTCAGTGAGCTGATTATTGTATTTTTGTTTTTTTTAACTGTGCTTACTGGTTTCTCTTTCGACTTCCATGTGACAAACAACACTAAATAAATGTTCATTTTTTTATTCCTTCTTTTTTCAGGTCGTTAACAATCTTTTTCTAATACCCTGCAGAATAACCTGTAGTTTGTCTTTACGTGTAATTGCAGACGGACAGTGGGAGTGCAGGTCCAGTTCCTTCATTGCACTGTCAGAAGATTGCTCGAGCTAAATGGGAGTTCCTATTTGGGACGTCTACAGATGACACTGCTGGCAAAAGAGATAAAAGTAAAGTACACTTTTTAAACAGGGAACTAATGAAATAACATTTTTATGGAAAGATAACTTACCATACATGTTTGCAGTTCGTCCTGACTTTCCACACTTAATGACAGTTTTGTGTCTCAGACTTTGGCTCATTTGCATCTAAACCTTTTAGAGATTAGTGTGTTTCAGTGTCTCACCATTTCTTAAGTGCTCCAGGTTTTCATAATGACAATTACTCTTGATAACATTGTTGTTAATCTAACATTTTGTGATATTTAGTCATAACAAAACACTATGGTCATCATAAAAAAGAAAGTAAACTTTCTTCTGTTCAGAGGTTTCATGTATCATGTATCAGCACATGAAGTCATTTTTATGATGCGCTTCTCTTCAGAACCAAGTCTAAAATGCATTAGTTGATTGAATTATTTTTCTAATTTCAGCAAGCACATTAGTAGAAGATATGTTGCCCTCTGTCAATCTGGAAAGGGTTTAATTAGTTGTCTCCAAACTATATGAAACGTGATTCTACAGTAAGAAATATTATTAACTGATTTATAGAGAACGTAGACTGTTAAATACTAAAATAAACTACAACAACCTAAATAACTTAATTTAGTTTTTTTCAGTGTTGAAGTTAATGTTAAAAAGACACAAATTAAGAGCTAGCATAGGCAGTTTAAAGTGTAAATAACCTAATATAAAAGCATAACGCCGCCATTAGTCACATTTAAAAAAATTGAAAGTGTGCGATGTGCAAGAAAGCATAGCAATAAGCGGAGGGGTTTAATCATGGGTGTGGTCAGGACAAGGTGAACCAATGAGTAAATGTGATATGACAAAATTATCTAAGTTCCTAAAAAATCCTATTCTAATTAAAAGAGAAAAAAACAAAGCTTGGTTGACATTTTTCTTCAATTAATGCTTTCTGTGGTCGCAACTGCAACAGCTGAACATCTTAAAAAAGACAAACGTTCACAAGCTGGAAACTGGAAAGCTTCCACCTCAGATCCAGCATCTCTTTCATCTTTTTCGTTGCAAGTTCCGAGGTTATTTGAACGCACCGTTATACCCAACCGTAGAGCATTGAAGTAAACATACACCAAGCTACACAGAAATGTACCGTTTAACCAATACTACAATTCAACCTGTAGAGGGCAGCACTAGGAGGCGTTTAGACCAAATATTGCAAAAATAAACAGTTTTACCTCAAAATATCAACACTTGCATGGTAACATAAACAATAATACCAATAAGCCTTTATTTAGGTTACATCCAGGAAAAGACATCAAGCTTTGACACACAAAGCCCTCAAACAGACTCTGTGTTTCTTTTACCCATGACTGACCTCCGTAAATCAGAGCTACATTTCTCCACATTTATTATGTCACTAAATGATGTGTCTTGCTAGATTTCTTAGAAGCCTTCACGGCTCCTCCCAGTGGTAACTCCAGTGAGTCTCCCACCCCGACTCCTCCGTCCTCCCTGCCTCTACTGTCGGCCAATCACGACGTTCAGCACGTGGAGGTAGAGCTGGTGACTCCTCCCCCCGCCATCATCGGGACGTCCCCCAAAACAGGCATCATTCGCCGGACCCTGAAGTATTCTGAAACTGACCTGGATGCCATCCCACTCCGCTGCTACCGTGAGACGGACATCGACGAGGTGTTGCTGGCGGAGCAGGACGACGGTGATTCCGCCTTTGGCAGCAACCGCAGTGTGCAAGGGACATCTGGCACAGGGAGCAGTCCTCTGAGGGGGCTGGCTTATGGGAGGACAGGTGGGGAGGAGGAGGAGGAGAGAGAAGGGGGAAGCGAGGATGAGGATGATGATGATCAGGAGGAGGAAGAAGAGGAAGAGATGGTGAGCTGGGCGAGTGTGAGGATGCAAGGTGACAGCAGAAAGCAGCGGTATGCGGCTGAAGAGGATCCAGAGGTGTTCGGACACCTTCTCAGGTGAACAGGTTTCCCTCAGTCTAAAAACAAACACTCATTGGCCAATTTATTAGGCACACCACCTGGGTAGAAAGTTGGATTCCTTTATTACATGCATTCAAATAAGTGTTGGAAATATTCCTCAGATATTTTGCGCCATCTCAAAACTATGACATCACACAGTTTGTGTCTGTTTCATAACAGCTTATCTGTGATGCTAATCTGATCCCAAAGCTGCTTTATGTAAATTAGATCTGATGATTCTAGAGCACATCAGAGTCCAGTAAACTAACTGTCATTTGAGTTTATTTCAGTTCAATTCAGTTTATTTCTATAGTGCCAATTCACAATGTACATCATCTTATGTCATTTTACAAAGACTATTCAGTCAGATCATACAATCAGTTTTCTATCTAAGGAAAACCAGCTGATTGCATCGAATCATTGACTAGACAGCAATCCCTGACTCCAAGCAGGCATGCAGCAACAGTGGAGAGGAAAAACTCCCTTAACAGAAAGAAACGTTCAGCAGAACCAGGCTTAGTGTGAGCGGCCATCTGCCGAGGCCGACTGGGGTTCAAGGAGACAGAAGCAGACATAAACATAAACATAGAAGCCCTGATCTATAAATACTTTCCATTTCAGAAAAAGTAACGATGAACTGCTTCAGAGGTGGCTCCTTCATGGAGATTAGCTCAAGAAGGTTTTCATGTCAAAGGGATGAAAGAGATTTTATACAGTTAGTTGCAGTGATAGCTGACACTTGGTGAAAGGTGAGTGTGTTGGAGAAAAACAGGACTAAGAACTGAAAAAGATCAAACTATCACCTATAATCTTAGGTGTTGATGGCAGCAGCCCATCTGATATTTCTCTCCAGGATGGAGTCACAGCAAAACAGAAACAGACTAGATGAAACTATTAAGACAAGAAAAAAACAGAAATAAGATAAAGAACTTATTTGAGCTTTGACATGGTTCTTTATTCCACTGAAATAGACAGTAGAGAATGGGTGGTCACAAAATCAAGCATTTAAGTGATGGCCAATTTAGTAGGAGCCCAAAATACGCAAAGACAATATACCCAATCCCATTATACAACCACTACTGCCAGGAAAACTTTCAATTCTGGCCAAACCTTCGGATCGTTGCCTCTGAAATCTGGACTCATCAGATCAGCTGAATGTTTTCACACCTTATTGTCGATTGTTGGCTTGGCCTGAGTGATTTTCTGCACTAGTTTCTTGTTCTTATCTATAAGCAGGAGTGAGACACATATCCTTCTGCTACAGCCCATCTGCTTTAAATAGTTCAACATATGTGTTCAGGGACGTTATTCTGCATGTTTGTTTGGAGACGAATAGCAAATGTGAGCTTCTATTGCCTTTTTAGTCATTTCAAAACAAATATCCTCTAACCTCAACAAGGTTTTTTGAGCATACTCCTGTAACTATTTTAATCTTTTTTTTTTCTGTTTTTCATCATCATTCTTTGTAAACCTTAGGAAAAAACTTTGGGGGAAAATCTTAGAAGTACAGCAGTTTCTGAATAACTCCAATAACCAATAACCAAACAACCAAGTTCTGAAACCCCTGATATTCTTCTCACTGCCAGAACTTGTTTTTTCTTTTTAAGACACTAGATGCCTAAATGCATTGAACTGTTGTCATGTAATTAGCTGGATGGCTATTTGTGCTAAAAAAATTAGAATTATTAGATGTACCTAATAAAGCTGCTGATGAGTTTATGATGAAAAAAAAAACTGAGCTAAATAACATAGATCTTGATAAGATTCTGAATGCCTACCATAACCTCCTTTCAGAGACATTTTTTTCATTAAATATTCAGGATTTTGTCACCAAAAGTAGGTTTTCATCCTGACAACGTCTGACTTGTTGCGTTAACATCAAAAATCCTTTCCTGTTTAGACCAATGGAGACGTTTTTCGACAACCACAACCCGGCCCTGAAGTCCCCCATCTTGGTCTCTGGGCCCCGCTGTGCCGCTGAGGACACCTTCAGCAGCCACTTTGAGAGCATTATGGAGTCTCATCGAGCCAAAGGGACCTCCTACAACAGTCTGGACAGCGAGGAGCTCCTGACCTCCAGCACACAAACTGTTCTTAGCTTTGATCTGCCTACACTGACCCCTGCCATCCACGGGCCGGTGTGCCAGAGCGCACGACAGATTGTGCAGCTCAGCTTTGCTCCACTGGCTCACCACGAGAGGCCCAGTCTGTCTGATTCCATCTTTACAGTGACGGGGGACTCGGACGCCACGCGAGCTCCCTCCAGTGAGAGACTAAGCAGCGGCTCGGACGATGTGATGCCGAGAGGGAGAGACTATACACAGCTGGGGAGCAGCTGGTACATCAACCCATCTTTCTCTTTGTCCAGGTGGGTTCCAAGATCTGGTAGTCCCTCTGAAGGCAAATTTAAACACAATACAATACAAACACAATACATTAAACCAAATACCTTTTTCAGCTCAGTGAGTCAAATAATGTTATTTGGTCACTTCAAAAACAAAAATGTTTTGTCAAAAAGGGCTAAGAGCAGTTTTCTAAAAGTGTGCATTTATAACCCCCCCCTGTTGTATTCATCTTTTTTTAAGATGATGGACAGGTTATGAAGTTCAAAAGGCTCATTTGTTTCCATCTGGATAGATTTTTTTTAGCAGAGAGACAGCCTGGGGAAAGAAACTGTCTCTGTGTCACTTCATTTTCACCATTAGTGCTCTGTAACCTCGATCTGAAGGTGAAAGTTTGGACAGGATGTGTAAAGTCAGTAGAGATGTAAATTGCTTGTTTTTATGTGCTGGACAGATTGTGGATCTATTAGTGGTCAGCCCCGATGATCCTTTCTGCAGGCCTAATTCTTCCTTCCAGTTTTATTTTGTAGATGTTATGTGTAAAAAACTTAGATCTATGGAAGATTTTACTTCTTGAGTAGCTATAGTAAGTATAGCCTCTGCTGGACCTTCACTGTATAGAGTCTGGTTTAGGACTGCATCAGGTTTATAAAGAAAAAGAGAGATTCCTACTAACAGAAAAACCTTTTGTTCTGTATATTTATATATTGTAGTTTTTAAAGAGAAATAATAATTGGTTTATATCTGTAGATTAAAATCGGTAGGGAAAAATGAGCGGAAAAGGCAACGACATTTGAATGGATGTGTTTTTGAATTTTGTACCTTGTGACATATAAGGTTTTTTTTTGGTACTGTATTTACATTAATAGAACAGATACTCAGAGTAATTATGTAAGAATTTGATTAATATTGCACAACATGCCTTTTGTGGTCCTAATGAGTCATGATGACCAACTGTGCACTAAATTCATGCAGGTGAATCTGGTGGAAAAAAGGACCAAATGGCTGATATATATACACCTAACTGGATTCAGATTGGAAATACATTAAAGCAGGAAAGTTAATTCTTTAATTTTGGTTAATTAATAATAAAAAAAATGTTTTAAAAAGTGGCTCATTTAATTGCACTGGTTGCTTCTCACTTGCAGTGTTTAGGTATCGTTCCAAGGCTAAAGGTTGAGATAACATAAGTAATAGTCCAATAGTCTATAATAGTCCATAATGAAAAGTCTCAAAATTTGATTTAATAGAAGTTGCTCTTGCTGAGTTAGATATTGCAAAAAAAGTCAGATAAAATCTGACCATTTTCAACCAACATATTAATTTATAGTTACACAACCTATAATTTAGTTTTGTTCTAACTTTTTTTTCGCAAGGATCAAAATCATCCAGTTTAAATGAACAATTTAATTAACATAAAAGAAAAATGGAAAAACAGATTACCTAATTCATTTCTATTTCAATGCTTAAGTAAGTAAGAATGTAAACTTTATTTGGGTCGCGATTTTCACAGACTCGGTGACAAAGCTCTTCAAAATGTCCAATCAAAGAACACATAAAAAGATAATAATACACCAAAGCATAACACGTAAAAAACATACAAAACAGTGTAAATAAAGTAGTACTTTAAGTTTCTATCTAAACAAAAAGGTTTTAAGGAGCTTTTAAAATTATTGATAATGATAAACACTTGGTTAGAAGAAAATATTTAATTAGCCACTGATTGTGAAAGTTCTCCTATTTATTATAGGTACAATTCAACTATGACAGAGAAATGAGAGAATATATTCAATGAAATCACATTACAGGAGTTTTAGAGAATTAATTTGTAAATTATTGTTGAAAATACATATTTGGTCAATAAAAAACAAGCGTGATGTCTGTCCCTCATACACCTGTAACTTCTTTAAGAAGCTGTTCTGTCTGCCACTTGTTACTGTATTACTAGCACCTGTTTGAACTGGTTATCTGTATAAAAGACAACTGTCCACAGCCTCCAATAGTCAGACTCCAAACCTTACCAACCAGACCAAAGAGCCATTGAAGGACAGCAGGAAGAAAACCGTATCGCTGCACCAGGCTGGGAAGAGAGAATCTACAACAGGCAAGGAGGTTGGTGCAAGGAAATCAACTGTGGGAGTAACTGGAAGAAAATGAGAGCTTGTTTACAATCCTGGGCCCCCACACAAGATCTCATCCTGGTGGTTCAAACTGATCATGAGAGCGGTGAGCAAAACCCCCAGAACTACACGTGAGGACCTGATGAATGACATCCAAAGGAACAAAGGCTACCATCAGTAACGCACTACACCCAGAGATATTCAAACCCTGCAGTGCCAGACGTGTCCCTCCTTCCATCGATACGAGTATAAAAGATGAAACATTATTGGGTCTTCAAGCATAACAAACATCTTAGGGCAATGAAGAAGTGGTTCCACAGACCTCAACCCCATAGAAAATGTGTGGAGTGAATAGAAAGTCCAAGCTGTCCAGCGACAGCTCCAAAACCTCACTGCTCTAGATGAGCTCTGAGGCAGGAATGAGCCAAAATACCACCTACAGTGGGAGCAAACCTGGTGAAAACTGTCAGGAAATGTTTTACATCTGCCATACAAAGACTGAGCTGAACTTTTGTTATTGACCAAATACTTATTTTCCACCATAATTAACTAATTAAATCTTTAAAAATCTAACAGTGTGATTTCCTCTATTTTCCTTTCTCATGTGTTGCTCATAGTTGAATTATGACGTAAAATACAGACTCCCTCTCGTCTTTCTAAGGAACTCGCACAATCAGTGGTCGACTAAATACGTTTTTGCCCCGCTGTAACTAACATGCAAGATATTGCTGAAACAAAGTCTACTTTTGGTGGTTGAGTAATTTGGAAATCATTATTTATCCTGAAGATTTAAAAGTTCTTATTTTAGTAAAAGGCAGAAAAATAATTTCCCAGATTTTTTTGGATTATAGACATGGGTCTGCAACACCAGCTTTACTCAGCTGCTTAAAAATGAATTAATACACCAATTTCAAACCCACTTATAAAACAATGTCATGTTTATGACATTATTTTAGTTAGTATAATATTTTTTAATAAGGTGGTTGCTTTGAAGCAATGACTTTGCAACATTCACTCCTAAATAACGTAATTCATGTTCCCCCCTTTAATTTTTATTGGCATAGCAAGAGATGGAGAAGTGTGTTAAATGTCATGTGAAGATTTAAATGCAAAACCAAGGAGCAACAGATTTGGCTTGTTTTTTTCTCAGAAAAATATACTTTATAGTTTTATGCTTATTCAAAATATATTAACCTTATTTTATGTAATGATTAAAATTTTAAACCATAAAAACTTGGATACTGAATTTATGCAACTTCATGCAAAGCCAAGATTAAGAACAAATCCAAGACCTTTTCAATTTTCCAGAATCAGTGCAAACTATGAGTCAGACCATCAGTGTGAGAGCTGACTAATACTCCTGTGGCTGCATGGAAGCAAATCCCTGCAGCTGGGATTCAAAATCTGCCTTAAAGCCAAAAACCCGTAGAGTTGCATCATTTAAAGCTGTAGATTAGCGCTGATCACTCTGGAGAGAAGTTTTTTAAGGTGTAACTGCGCACTCATCATATGAGGCTGTTAGACAGGAGGGTTTAGCACAATTAAAGCCTTTAAAATAAATGTTGTTAATATATAATATAATGTTGTTAAAGTGCTTTAACTCTTATGATGTTAAATCTCTTAATGTATTTGAAGGTAAATTACAAGTCAAAAGTCTTAATTGTAGTTTGTTCCCAAGTAATTCAGATTTCTGGTTAGAAACATTATTGATTAGAAGAAACAAAGGAGATCTTCAAAAAAATACTTAAAAGGTAGAGGTATAATTTTGAAAAGAAAATGATTGTTTCTTATTAACATTTTAACAAAAAATTGGTATCTCAAAGGATTTTATACCCTCATCAATAATCAATGGAAATGTATGTATTTGGCAAGAAAAAAATACACCTTTTTTATAACTACTTGCAGGTTTTTTACTTTTGGGATAAGCTTTAAATAATGAGTTCTTGCTGTAACCGTAGTCCATCCGTTCATCTCTGGTTTAACCATTACTCCTGGGAAACACAATAAAAATGTTTCTCCTTAAAGTAGAGACTGACTCAAAACTCAGAGGTTCCAGCCACTCCTGCAAAAAATCTAAGAAGATGTAGACAGCCTGTTCCTGGAGAGCGTACTTAACCTTAGATCCAAGTTTGATGAATGTCATCCCTTGCCAGCATGTTGGACATTTAGTGTTGTCTCCTCTGAGCGGTTCTTCTGATTGACCATGGGACAAAGATGACTGATCTAGAATCAGCTAGAATGCTCCTCCCCTGGGAATGTCCTGTAACTGTAATTCACCTACACAGTCTAAACACATAGAGGTTTACCAGCCAAATACGAACATCTCGTGTTCATGAGGGATAACAAATCCATCCATCCATTTTCTTTACACCGTTGTCCCTAATGGGGTCGGGAGTGTTGCTGGTGCCTATCTCCAGCTGCGTTTCAGGCGATAGGCAGGGTACACCCTGGACAGGTCGCCAGTCTGTCGCAGGGCAACATAGAGACACACAGGACAAACAACCATGCACACACACACTCACACTTAGGGAGAATTTAGGGAGACCAATTGACCTAACAGTCATGTTTTTGGACTGTGGGAGGAAGCCGGAGATCCCGGAGAGAACCTGCAAACTCCATGCAGAAAGACCCCAGACTGGGAATTGAACCCAGGACCTTCTTGCTGCAAGGCAAAAGGTCTACCAGCAGCGCCACCATACAGCTGGACAACAAATCATCCCATCAATTACCATGGCCTCAGGCTTAGAGGAGCTATTCTCATATTAGCTAATATACTTTCAGCTGAAAACTGCTCCAGTCTCACTGGTGGTTATGGCCTTAGGCTGCTGACAGAAACATTTTATTTGTAAAAAAAAAAAAAAAAAACAAGGACAAGATCCTGAGGTTTTTCAAGAGGCAGCTCTGGAGCACTTCAATTCACAATGGGAATGAACGGGACTCCGTGCTGATACTGCTGACACACCTCTTTCTTCTGGCATACAGACATTGGGGGAGGGTCTTTAAAAGCCACACACATACTTATTATTCTCATATCTTTCAAATGTTCTCCTTAGGTCATTGAATAGGTATCATAACATAAGAACTAGATTAGAAATCAGCCTCCTACCTTTACAAATATGATGAGGAGGGACACGGTGGTAGTGCAAGAGTTAAAGTTGTGACCTGTCACTGGTTCAGTCCTAGCTGGTTGACCTTTACCAAGTGTCTTCGCCCTCTCTCTAATCCCGTCTACTGTCTGCCTACTATCAAACATATCAAAAAGAAAGGCCCCCTCTGCCTAAAAATGATCTAAAAAAAAGAAATATAATGATGAACTCAGTAAAAGGGTGCAGTGGAAAGGCTTGAAAAAGCTTCTTCTTTTCTACATTTAGAGGAATCAGTTGAGCTTGGACTATCCATCCTGGTAAGAGAAAAAGAAAAATCTTCTGGGATCCTTCAAGATGAGCCATAGAGCTTCACTATGAAGAGGGATTTTTTGGGTTTTCCTCTGAGAACTGTTACCTCTGTTACTGTATCTTGGATAAGTGGAAGACAATGGGTTGATAGGTAACCAGCATTTATATGCAGTTAGCCCAGATGTAAACCGTCCTGTTATGATCCACCTGTATTCTAGGTAACAATGCAGTGTCTAATTCTATATCTATCTGGAATGCTTCTACCTATCTAATGTACGGTACCTATTATTATTATTATGGAGAAATAGCTGAAATATTGGATAAAAAAATACCTCCACAAATTCAACTCTGTGACTGAGTCTGTAGTGGATCTGTAATCATTGCTTTCTATTACCTCTCCTTCCTTGTTTAACCAACTGGCTTATAATCCACCAGGAGTCATGACAGGGGGGGGAAAAACATCTTTGTTGTGGTTGGTCTTTAAGTTTTTGGGTGATTGGTTGCCATCTAGGGGTGACTTTGCTGACTGCAGAGGTTTCCTTTTTCCCTCTAAGCATGCAGCAGAAACTAAAAACACATTTTTGCTAAAACCAGTGGTTTTTCTCCAGCAGGATTAGATATTCCTGGTTTGACATCTTGTTGGGAAAAATAAGATCAAGTTTACTTTTAGATTAGCGCTGACCATGTATTCATAATTATCACGGTTTATTACTTTACAGCTCAGGAAGTAAAAGCATGCATGACATATCTTCTTGCTCCTGCTAAATCTCTGTTGCTACTGATGCTAGAGAATCTGTGTCATTCTCCTTGAACAGAATAGTGCTGCAGTGACATGAAGTGAAGGTCATTTTAAATCTTCATATGGTCCCACAGTGTCTAACAGATTGTAGAGGAGTTTGTAACCTCATCTTGGACTATTTCCTTGTCAGTATGTATTGTTCATGCATCTGTGTTTCCAGGTGGTCATAAATAAGAGTGTAAAAGAAGTGCCTTCCTTATTTGAATGCATGAATATTTGATTGTTTGTGCATTTTTTCAGACCGATAGCTGTTGCTGTAGTTATGAGGGACTGCCTAGTGATGATTGATTTCCATATGCTGTTCAAGTTCTTTTTTTTAGCTGAAACTAAATAACCTTCTCTCTACATGGCCTCACTGAGCTTGTATAAAATGTTAGAGTCAAATTTTTGCTTTTACCTGCTTTTGTCATTAATACCCGACTTACTAACAGACCGCACTGCAGAGGCACAAAATCAGCATGCTGGTGACTTTATCCACTAGATGGCAACAAAAGATAGAATTCATTTTGGTCTATGCAACTGGAGGGTGGGGGGATATTTAAAGAAACATGGAATCCAGAATTTAAGCTGATTCATTGCTTAATTATTTAAGGAAAAGACAACTGTACATTTTACAATAATTTACAGTTGGGGCCAGAAATAATTGGACAGTAACACAATTTTCACGAGTTGGGCTCTGCATGCCACCGCATTGGATTTGAAATGAAACCTCTACAACAGAAT
>JAUZNJ010118601.1:0-13117 GCA_034780135.1 Jordanella pulchra | reverse complement strand
ATCAGTAAAAATAATTATTCATTTCTTTGCAAATATGGGACTTTCACATATTTAAGAGCCAAACCTTAACCTCTCTTGACGACACAAAATGAAATGTTCTTTGACTCACCGTAACTCTTAAACCTTTTGGCCTATAAACGTAATTCCAACGAATTCTAAAAGTTTAAAATCACAGCTTTGCGTTGATGTATGGCACTTTGCGAACTCTGAACCGTTGCCTCGCAGTGCAAGGATTTTGTAGCAGATTGGAGTGAGCCAACGGATGATCTGGAGTGTTTTAACGGTGTTTCAGCCATAATTTGGCAGAGTCTGGTAGAGTTTGTGTCTAGTTTGAAGAGAAAATAGTGAATATAGGCAGAGAACGAGCCAGGGAAGGAAGCAGTGCTAACTGTGCAAAAGAAGCAGCCCTTGGATGTGTGAGGAGTCAATGGACAGAGGCTGTTTCCAATACCATGGTGGATAAAAACGCCTGGTTATTACTGGACTTTATCAAGCTGTAGGGATTAAACGAAACGATTCAGGCAAACAAAAACGCTTGTGAATAAGTATTACAGTTGAAATAAATGTTCGGTTATTTCAAGTTTTGGACCTTTTCATATTTGGTGTTTATGAAGTTAAAAACTTTTTTCCCCACACAATTTAAGTGTTTATAACATATAAAAATATAATTTTCGTTGGAGAATTTTTTAAATTATACTTGCCTTAAAACAAGTGGTAACTAATTTCACACATAACAATTTTTTTGACATTTATTAATAAATAAAGGCAGACTGTTATTACTACAGGTGTTAAATAGTTAAGAACATTTGGTAAAAACTGTGAGAACATCAGACCAGCCTTTCTTATGAACTTATAAATAACATTATTCCAAAAAAATCTGGCATCACCTTCACATGATCATTTCCTCTATAAACTACTCAGTATTTCTACTTATTTTTGGTAATATTACTTTACTGATATGTGGTCTTCATGCAATAAAGAATATATGGTTGGTTAAAATATGCCTGATTTATGTGTGAACAGTTCACAGCAGTTTTATTCCATCAGCAGCATAATCCACACATTTTTTCACTTTTATGCAAATTTTACAGACTCAAAGGAAATGTAAAAAAAAAAAAAAAGTCGAGTAGTATTCGCTATGCAGTCCTCATGCTTGATGGTATTCCTCAAGAGACCAGCAGCGACATTTCTATTCCCGCTAAACTCAAGTGCAGGCTGAGTAACAGAAAAGGGGTTAACTGTTAAAGAGTTGAGGGATTGTGGAGGGAAGATAAGTATATCCTCAGATTTGTATGGCCATGGAAATTTAAGGAACATCTTTTATATTTAAGTAAATTAGTTTTATTTTAACAAGTTTGAACATTGCAAAGCACCAAGAAATCAAAGAAACATTGTACCAAGTGTGCAAAGGCTTTGTTGAATCATTTCACAAACCACAACCAGGCCTGCTATGGCACCTCTTCAAAAGAATCGAACCTTTAAGAAGAAGTCAGACTATGTCCTGATCAAGGAAATAAAAGAAAATAGAAAAAAAACAAGTCTGTTTCTGGAAAGGATGATAAATGTTTTTCTAAAGCAGTGAGAAACATTAACCACACAGAGAGAAAACATGCCGCAGTGAGGAACCTTCCCAGGAGTGGTCAGCCAACCAAAATTACTCCAACAGCGCATCAACGACTCATCCAGGACGGCTACAAACAAACCCAGAATAACATTTAAAGCACTGCGGGGCCTCAACGGCATCAGGAAAGACCCACTGTCATAAAATAAGGATGATACTGAGCAAAAACCGTAACCACAATAAGACCCAGAAACTGAAGACTTGTACACTGAAGGAACCATGAAATCTGCTTTTAACAGGAAATCCCTACTAAAGAACAGAAATGCACTTAGCTTGATTTAACAGCACAATGATCCAAAGTTCAACAGCATGAACACTAAACGCCTCAATGGTTTGAATACATTTTACTCACCAATAACAAACAAAATCAAGATCTGAGAACTGCTTTTCACATTTACTTAGGTTAACTTTTGTTTGATAATCTCATGCTTAACTGTGAACAAAAAATGAAAACTGAAAAAGCTGTAAGAGCATAAACACTGTTTCACAGTACTGTATGTCATACCTGATCTGTTTGAGCTCTCCAGCTAAGATCTGCAGGTAGTAGAGGGCTCGTCCAACAGCAAGCACTACTTGCGTGTGATTGCAGGCGGCTACGCTGATGTTCTTCCCCTGTGGCTCCTTCCATTCGCTCACCAAGGTCTTGCTGTCCTGAAGCACCAGGCGCACAGAGCCTGATGTGATCTGGAGGGACACAGAAATGTTTAAGGATGAATAATTTTTCTGGAAAACAGGACTCGAGAGGAAGCAGAGCTTTGGGTAAAAAATCTTTAGGTGGGATCGGATTTTTAATAGGGTTGAACAGAGCAAAACAAACTGCTCTCTATTGATCAACAAAGAGGCATTTGGGTGATGCAGAGACGATGTTTGAAAAGAAATGCTTTACTCTCAGCATTACATGTAAAGCAGACACAAGCTAAATGGTTAAAACGAGTTAAAATGTGGAGCAGAAACAAAGCTTATATCGATACAAGCAGAATTCACAGTTTCTTTCTGGGGAAATCTGGAACTGAAATTTGTCGATTAGTGAGATATGCTTTTATTTTAAGCTGCTTCATTATTGTCTAGTTGGACATTAAGATAGAAATTGTGAAATCAGAATTCTGCCAAAAGTGAACATCTGTGATAAATGGGGATCAAATAAGTTTTATTTCAAACATGTTACCTACTCTCCACACACTCCTGACAAGTTTTGTCACTTTGATGGAGTCACCAACCTGAGAAAGGAAACTGCCTGTGATTGGCTACTTTTAAGGAAATCCCGCCTCTCGAGTCAAAACTGTAGCTCTTCGTACTTGCGGCTAATAGCGTTAGCAAAGCATCTTCAGGCTACGAGCTGAAATCTGACTTCACATCTTACAGCCATCTTTGTCGTCAGCTGACAATTTGTAAACAATGCTGGAAACAAAAAAACAAACGCTTAACAGTAGCTGCAAACTCATAGTAAATATCTGTGTTCAACTATAAACCAGAGTTTATTTGAGCCGCGTTTTCTTTAACAGAAACAGAAGCTAACATTAGCTTAGCTCAAGTTCCAAATTTAACAATTATTTCAGAACAAACAGCTTCTGCTGTCAGAACACAATCATCACTGTGTTAAACTAAGTTTTTTAATGATGACTTCACGTAACCGAATTTTAAGGCCTCAGTGATTAGCTTCAAGTTGCTTTGCTAACGTTACTAGCCGATACTAGGAAGAAAACTGTACTTTCTCAAGAGGTGGGATTTCCTGTACAGTAGCCAATCACAGGCAGTTTGGTCCCTGAAGTGGCAAAAGCTGAAAGTAAAAAAAAAAAATCAAACCACAAGCGAGGAGATCTACTGGGGTCGTCATGCCATTAGATCCGCATGCGTAGAAAACTCAAAATGCGAGTAGTTTACATGGATACGTTTCAAATAAAACCGCTCACATATTTATTATGCTTTTGCACTTTTAGCCGAATTCTGACTTCATAGAAAATATGATAAGCTTCTAACATGTGAAGCAGAGTTTTAACTGGATCTTTAAGTGTTTTCTACTCCATGAAAGTCTTTACATGAAATGCTGTTTTCCTTTACATCTTGGAACATTTTTCATTTAAACTGAGATTCCATTTTTTACACCTGGAAAATGTTTCCTTTTCTAAGATCGTCCTTGTTTACTTCTGCTCTACAGTCTGTTTTCTCATTGATTGTTGCAGCATCTTTTCTAGTCCTGTGTGTATCCTTCCATTTATTTTACCAATGAAACACCAGAATTTCCCTGTGAGATAATAGACGATATTCTATTATAGTCTGCTCTACAAAAACGTTTAAACTTTGCTGTTTAATGGACATGTTTATAGATAGTTTATCTTAAGAACATTTTAGTTGTACTGTACTTACAAAAGCTTAAAAATACAAACCCTGAGGCTAAACAAAAACACTATTATTCTTAACTATAATTATGTCCGAGAGCCACACAGCAATGATGAGATCAGATAAAAAAAAAGAAAGAAAGAGCTACAGTAACCTATTAAGATTGCTGCATTGCTATAAATGGAGGTGAGGCGCCGTTTAAAGGGACACGTAATACAGCTGTGAAATAAGATGTAAGGGTAACATAACAGGATGCTAAATGTAATCCTTGAAATAAACTGCTGAAGAGAAAAAAATGAATGTTTTGTTCAGTTTGCAGAAAGCTAAAGTCAGTCCATATAAAGACTTAACTTCTATGAATCTTAAATTAGTTTTTAATCCATTTCTCCTTTATATCAAAACATGGTGTGTATCAGTTTAGCATCTGAATACATTTTGAAGTTTCGAGAAAAGTTAAACTGGTGCCTTTATGAGGGTGCGTTAACACAATCACGCTTTAAGCAAAAGACTTTAATCTCTGGGCTCACAAACTGAAAATAGAAATGCTACACAAGCCGTTTCACATTGTACAGCACTGCGAAACTTGCTTTTCCACCATACATAACTTTTCTAATTAGTAAGAAACATTAAATATGGCTGATTTTGCTGGAATCTGGTAACTTAACAAATTCATGCAAGTTTTGTCTTAAAGAATGAATATATATATATAAAAAAACAAGTTGGGCAATCAACAACATGTAATAAAGTGCCTTGCCAAAGAATTAACACATCCGATTTATTTATTTGAAATTCTATCCCACCGCAAATGAAAATCTGCACCTTAATGGGATTTTACATGATAGACTGAGTCTAAGTAGTGTACAGTTAAAGTGGAATAGGCCCGGAGGAAAATATTTAGTGTCCCACTCTTGCTAAATTCAATGCGACTAAAACCGATTGCCTCCGTGTCTTGAAAAATGCTTTTTTCTAAATGCTGATAGTGATACTAATGTAATTAATTTCCAAGCTCTACTTTCTACCATCCATTGCGAAATAATCATGATATGAGTTCTGTTGTAGTCCTTGATCTTTACGTTATTGTTTGTTCAATAATGTTTTCTTTAAGAAAGCTTCACAGAGCAGCTTTATCCTCACTGGGATAAAAATGAAAAATAGGTTCAAACCATAACTACTTCTGAAAGGTACACAGCTGTTTCTTTTAAGGTATCAAAATAAAATGGATGGACATAGATGTACATCGTTTAGATTTTAATTTCTAAGTATCTTTCATCATTTTATCTTAATGCCACAACTGTTACTGTTGGCCTCCCACATAAAACCAAAACAAAACATACTGGATGTTCAAGGGGTGTGATTACTTTAACAGCAGTGTTGTGGTGATACTGATGGTTCAGATCAAACTCCAGGACAGCAACATTCCTTAACAGGAGACAACTAATGCTGTCCAAGATATTGATGGAGAAACATCAAAACTAAAAGAAAGTCCACACACAGTGAAATGCTGTTACACTTTTTAAAAATTTAACTGGACTTATTTTCTATCTCAATCAAAATCAGAAAGTTAGCCTCCAAGACCAATTAGCAAAGCGCCTCCTTCAATATGAAAAACACTCAAAGCATCTCTCGGACAGACAAAAAGAAAGTCTCATTAAATTTGTGTTTGTGACCATTTGCTCTATTAGTTCCACATTAACTTGTCTGAACTCTGATTTAGTCTGCGGCTCCCTTTGAGGGGACTGCTTTTCCTGATGCTCAGCATTGTTTACAAGCTGCGCCTTTAGATTTGGGGCCTTAAACTACATGCCTTGGAAGAAGGCACATTCAGCTCAAACTTGTTTACTGAAATGAGCTGCACATATTTTTAACTGCAAGGTTAATTAAAACAGCCAAGCTGGTGCAGGATGATGGACCCAAATAATGAGCTACACCGATGCTAAAGGCTGCAAACGGTTGCAGAGTCAGACATTATGCTCATTATGCGTTACAAACAATGTTTCATGTTATCCGAAGTCATTTATTAATAAAGCATAGCTTTGCACACAGTTTTTATGCAATTATATCTTGAAAAAAAACAAATGTCTACAGCTGTTTTTTTTTTTATTAATCATAATGCTGTAAACCATCTACTTCACAGGTTTTATTACTTTTAATGTGATGGACACTTAACAACAAAAATTTAATATAAATGAACAGTTAATAAATTACTTCATATTAGGCCTGAAGGCAAGAGATGTGTTACTTTTTTTTTTTTAAATACAGAATGCAATAATTGTTTTCAGGGTAAACAATGCAGCTCATTGCTCGGTAGAAGAGATATTAACATTATGTATCATTAGAGCAGGAGCAGGTCTGTCACAGCATCCTAAATATTAATGTGGTAGAGTGCCCTGCAGGGATGATCTGATTTTAAAAATAAAGACTGAAAGCCAAGTTTAAATAGCGTACAATATTCATGTCAGGCAAGTGTAAAATGCAACCCTTATATTCTGACTTTGCCTTTAAATCATTTAAAAATCTGAGGATTCATAAAATATCAAAGAGCCACAATTAAATATACATGTTTTCTTATCAAATTCATTTAAGACTCAGAGAATTAAATTCATTTCTAACTGGAAAGTGAAGAAAACATCTTTCTTCTGTCTTTGCTTGTTTGTAAGATTTAAGTGAATTTGAGTCAAACAAATTTTAATCACACAAAAAGAATTGGAGCCAATATAAAAATGAGTTTTTAAAGGTCAATTATATAAAATAATAAAGCAAATAATGTATCCAGCCTGGTCTTATGTGAAAAAGTAATTGACTTCCAAACCCTAAGAACTGGCCATCCTCCTTGGCAGAACCAGCTGCCATCAAGCATTTACAATAACTGGCAGGGAGTCGTTTTCACTGCTGAGGACATTTGGACCAATTTTTATAGAGCTGGTTTAATGGATCTGATGGGAAAACACTGGCTTTAAGGCTCAGATTGATTAATCCTTAAAAACCCATCCTGATCATCAACACCTTCACTATGCTGGTTTATTATTAAGCTTTACAGTAGTTATAAAGGGAGGCACATGTTCCAAATAGTTTCCTTTTTTCTTGATAAACTCTGAGAGACTTGAAAATTACTTTAAATTTTACCACAGTAGTTCATTTTAAGAATTTCTTTGTCATCGGTTGTTAATTTTACCACCTTAAAAAAAATAAATCATCCAGAATTTATGATTTATCAAAAAAAGAATGACTTTTTTCACTAAAGATGCCTTTTGTCTATCGGATAAAATAATTAAAAAAAAGCTTCTCATCTGCTGCTACTTAGTTGTGTTTTCATCGTGGCGCGTTTCCACTGAACACATTTTCAGCGACCGATGTACTCAGGCCTGATTCTAGTGATTCCAGCGATAGAGACGGACGATGGATGCAGGGTGATGCTTAAGTTGTCATGTCACTACAACCAATCAGGGACCAGATACAGCTCTGATATAAGGTGAAGGACCGCAGCAAAACATTTAATAAAATCTTTTCAAACAAAATGGTAGAGGAAAAAAAAACAACAAACAAATTTCTGCCCAAAATCAGAGGCCATTTTTTTTTATTTAAACTCTGAAATCAGATCAAAGCTTCAATAATCTGAATTAATGTCAAAGCTGCTCTTGTCTAAAAGTTACAATCAGTCTAAACAGAGCAGAAATTAGTTTCTACAATGGATTTTAAATAATCAGCTAAAATTCAAAGGTGATGCAGGACTGAGGAGAGAAACTGAAATAAAATCACCTTTAACTCAGAAGTTTGCAGTAAACTGCAGATCTTAAATAATTAAAGCCTGTGTGATGTGTCCATAGCAACAGCAGAGAGGCCGCAGAAACAGTGTAGCCACAGTTGTGCCTTTAAAGTGAAATGATCTCCTGCTTAAGATGCTTTTTTCAATACTTCAGTTATCCCAGAACAATTTTTGTTTTAACTGGAGCCTTAATTTCTCCGCCTTCACAGAAACTGAAAGCACAAGTTCTCGCTTCAATTAATGAAACATCTCTACTAAGGTTGGCTTATTCCATTGATGTATTTAATGCAAACTTTAAAAAAAAAAAGCTGATATCCTGCATGGGTGGCTGGGTTTAAATTTGGAGTTTGCAAACAAGCCAACAAACAAACAGCAGAACTCCTGTCGTGACAAAAAGCTGGGGACATTCAACCAGAAACACAGACACAGTGAACACCCTCTCACTACAAGGCTGCAGCTTTTGTTTAGTGGCACCACCCTCCTACCAAGACAGTTTTCTGGCATTAATTTGTGCCACAGTAGGAAAATTTGCTCCTGGTTCCTGCAGTAGGAGAACATTAGCACAGAAAACTCCAGTGGAAACAAACCTATAGAACAAGGTTGTTTTTTTACCCCCTGTGAACAAAACCATCATTTGAAAAATCGCAGCCTGTATTTACTCTGTTCAACTTTGACAATTCAATTCTTTTGATGCTGTGAAACGTTCAGGGGCAACAGAAAAGCAGAAACTGAATCTGTAAAAAGGGAAAAAGACTTTTTTAAGGCAGTGTTTGTGTACCAACCTGAATGAGTTGTTGATGTGCAACATTTCCACAGTAAAATGTTTGCTGGTTGTCCACAAAGCCTGGCAGCTCAGTCTCCTCAACCTCCTCTCCGCTCAGCATCAACACTCTGGAGGCAAAAAAAAGTCATTTTATACTAGATTTGTGCAATCAGAATTGATAGCATGAATATCTGCCAGGCAGCAGAGCGAATCCTCACCTTGTCTGACCCACAAAAGACAGAACCAGCATATCATCAGTCTCCCTGCCTGCCTCAGAGCGAAGTGGCCATAAACCTGGAGGGGAGGAACTCAGGAATGAAATTTAATTGGTACTGTTCTGCAGGGATCAACCTCAACCTTTAACTATTCCATCTGTTAAATGCAAACATTTCTGAAGATGAACAGGCCTCAGGTTGTTCTCAGAGAGAAATCGATTGGAAAAGTAAATAATCGCCACTCATCTGGAAGCCAGGGGGCAGGCCAGCAGCTGGGAGTTTCAGGGCAGACAATGTCAATAAACAACCGAAGCCTAACAAGTGCAAGCAGACCTTTTAGTGGCCTGTGCGTCTTGCTAAAGCAGCAAACAAATCCTTTGAGAGGAACCTAATTTTGAGGTATTTTGCATTTTGCCACTTTACCGCTTCCCACAGCGGATGCTGGAGAGTGTTTTGGTTCACTAAATGGAAACAAATGTCGCCAAAATCAACACTGGCAGCTTTCCTGGCGCTTTGAAAGCAACAAGGCAAGACCTATGACACACTCAGCGCCTGCTTGGTCTTGTTTGCCAAGCCTGAGAGATCAGCAGCTGGCGCCGGGGCTGCTGTGGCACACAGATGTGCAGGTTCAAGTGTCTCCACTGCCAATGCAGTAGAGGATTTAGGGCTTGAGAGGAACTGTTGGATAAGACTGTGGTTTCAAAAAACAGGAAACACAAACCTTTGATTCCCGGTAGATCGATGCTGGCATGCTCATGAATCCCAATGCCATTTCGGATGATCCGTAGAGAACCCTCCTTGAACGCTCCAGAGCATGTCACCAGCTGGAAACAGACAGACTCAGCATAAAACCGTCCTGGTTCCGGTTCTTACACTCTAATAAAATCCATTACAAACATTTTAGTGGAGAATAGAGAATTCAATCACTGAGAATTAGCTTCACAATATGAGAGCTTGGTGACAGAAGAAGAAAAGCAGACTAATGGGGCCAATCACCAGCAATCAACCTCTGCTTTAGTTGAAGAGAAAAAGACGACTGAGGCGAACAATGTCCTCGTCTTACTTCCCTTTTTAGTCGATCGAAAGGGGTGAGAAAAAGTTATGCTTCAAAAATTAAACATGAATTCATGCAAAAGGTTTAAAGAAGCTTCTTTGAAATAATTTAATTGAAAAGGGAAGCAGCTTAATGTAGCTTAAATGAATAAAAATCCTAAGATCCTGTTTCTGAGAACATGTTCATACAATTAGACAAATAAACAGAAGAAACATCTCTAATAGGTCTGAGTAGTTCATTACATTTGCAATACAACGTAATGACGGAGTTCCCAAACTTCAGGCCCCAAAGTTTGTTTTTTTTTTAAATCCAGAGCAAGACGCCAAGTTTCTCACGCCAATTGGGAGTTAGATGTAAAAAAAAAATTAAAAAAAGAAGAAAAAAAAAAGAAGAGGGTGTAGAAAGAGAAAGCAAAGGAAAATCCTAATAAAATCTCAATCAAATATATATGTGTGTGTGTCTGTATATAAAAATCATTTCCCATCATTTCTAAACCAGAGATGCTGCGTTACGGCCGCATGAAGAACAAACTGTCCAATAATTCTTGTTCTGAGCCACAACTGGAGCAGAGAAAACATCACAAGGATGTTCCTCAGTTTTGATTTCACTTTAATATCAAGGCTCCATGATTAATAATAAGGGTGAAGTGATACAGAATCCAAGCAGTTGGAGGTCCAGTGCCACGGTCTCACAGTTGGCACGTTGTGTTTCCCTCTGCTGAAAACACTTTAAGATATCCATCAGGACTTGGCATCTGCCCACACCTCAAAGAGCATCAATACCTGCTTCAATAAACATGGTACCACTGTGCTTGATAGGAAACTCACCAAACCTAAACCCTGTAGAGAATCTGCGGGTTGTCAAGAGGAAGATAAACAGCAGATCCAACAACAGAGACAAGCTGAAGGCTGCTAATAAAACAAGCTGAGCTTCCATTAGACCTCAGCAGAGCCACAGTCTGACTGGCTTCCTGCCACGTTGAAGTGAAATGTGCAAAAAGACCTCCGACCAAGTACTGAAGCAGATACAGTATAGAACATGGAGATGCTTTTAATACGTTTTATTACAAGATGCACTGAGAGAAACATTTGGGCTGCTAACAAATGAGTATTAAGTTTAGAGTTATGGCTGATATTAAACATTATTATACATGACTCCCCACCCTGTTTCTTCACCGTTTTTTACTTAATACCTGTATGTTAAAACAGGTTTGAAATATTTGTAATCCACCACTGAAACTGAACCTAGAATCTATAGGACTAAAATGATCCCCCAAACTTGAAAGTAAAACAACTTAAACCCAGCTACAGGTTGCAGGGACGGCTGTTATTGTAGAAGTAGCCTCACTGGTCTGCATGTCAGCAGCTCTGGTGAATCAGTTCATCTCAAAGCTTCTCAGACTGTCATTAAGAAAGATGAGGGCATTATGATCCGACACCAGAGGTTAATAAATCTGCTTTCTGTGCAGCCTGACTGCAGAGCACCCCAGTGTTATTTATTCATCGAGTCACGCTATACTAACAGGATTAATACCAGGCTTCCATAATCTCATGCTGTACCACCTGCCACCTTACAGTTTCCCCCAGATAGAACCTGGCAACCCTCCCAAATAAGGCTCAAATGACTCATATGCAACGTCCAGGTTTCTGATAATCTTCCTTTTTATTTTACTATTCAGCTTTAGTGAGATGTTAAGCTGCACATCTGTGCCTATAATATTCATCTCCGGCTACATGTTGAGCTGTGATGCATTTTTATTCTTAGAAAAGGGTCAAGCTGCGTTTTGTCTGGTAAATTTTGCCTCGGAGCTTTGAGTTTTGCTTTTTTTTTTTTTATCCTCCACATTAGTAGTTTTGGAATGCATGTGCATCAATTAACAGGGCAAAATGCTCAGTGGGTTTGCAGCAAATGGCAAATTAAAACAACTGGGATTAGATTTGGTTCTGGAAGTCAGCAGAATGAAATGAGACAGACAGTGTGTGTGGATGAAAGAGTACGTGGCTGATGGTGTGCTCGTCTCTTCCCAGAGACTGCTGCCTTTGGAAGCAGATCAGTGCCCTGAAGCCTGGAGTCAAACCCTGCCAACAAAACCTTCTGCACAGCATCTCTATTTCCACTGATTCCTCTCCCGCTTTTTCACTGAATCTACACAAAATAAGACGAATGATCTAATATGAAACCTTTGCCAAACTATGAGATCTTGGTAGGAAAATATCACTAACATAAGGTCACACACTGCCTGCATTTCAAGCATGAATTCTATTTCTGATAAAACAACAAAAAGAAATTAAAGAAACAAAAGCAGAGCTGTATTTTAAATGTGACATTAAAACAATTACAGGATAGCTTTCCTTTTTCATAAAAAACACGGGATGACATTTATTGAAGGCAAACAGAAATAAGGAGTTTTTAGAAAACATGCAGATGACAAAGATGAGGTTTTTAAAATAATAGAGAGCTTTGAAAATATCCCAACCAATAACCCAAATAGTAAGCTGCATTTTGCAATTGAACATAGTCAGTGGCAAGATGCAAACGGGGGCAGCACAGAGGTTCAGGGTCCTGAGCTTAGAAGGAAGGAAGGTGAGAAGAACAGCACAGCTTTCTCAATGCTTTTTAAACAACAGACTGGGGAAAAGAACTTCTGTATGTTTACCTGGCCCTGACCCTGCCTCTCCAGGTCCACCACACACATGTCCACAATAGGCCCCAGATTGGTGAAGGTCTCCATGACGGTCACATAGGAGCCCTGCTCGTTGCTGTCCACGTTTAGCTAAGATTATAAACATTGCTCTTTACAAACCGATAAAATGGCATCACAGCAGAAAAAAAAAGAAAAAAAAAAAAAGGTTTCAATAACTAATCCGCTTTGTGTTTAATTTGAAAGACTCAAAATGTACAAATTTATAAGTCATTTAAATAAAATACAGCTAAGGTAATAAAGCTTTGAAACCTAGAACTAAGAATATCAAATTGTTAAAAAACAAAACTTCATCAAATAGGGATTTTGCCTTTCATGTCGCAAAAGAAAAACAAAACAAATTAGAAATAAACTGAATTAAAATAATAATATGGCATTCCTCCAGAGCTGCTTTAGTAATCGGAGATACTGAATATACACTGCCTGGACAAAATAAACGTCGCCACCTGGATTTAACTAAGCAAACAGGTACAACCCTCCTATTGGATAAGTACTGCATAGGTGATTATCTTTCAGCTGGTAACAAGTTATTTAATCAGAATCAGACATACTTTAATAATCCCAGATGGAAATTATGGTTTCAGTACAAACTGCTCGACGGTTCCACCGGTTTACCTGACCGGCCCCAGCTGATGCAATGAGTAACTCCTCATTTCTTAAACA
>JAUZNJ010118590.1:0-19348 GCA_034780135.1 Jordanella pulchra | reverse complement strand
TACATTCGCTTTATTCATTAATAAACCAAATAAAAAGCAATAGCTCAAACAATTAAAGTAATCTTGTTTTAGCTTCTATATATGTTTAATGTTGCCAACGGTTCTGCCTGAAGTTATTTAAATAATTTATACATAATAAAACAAAATGCATGTACGTAGGCAACTATGATCATAAAAAAAGTTGTTGCAAATCGATCTTGTTAACAATGTTAACAGTAAAGTCCTTACCTTCTTAAGCAGTGTTATTAGAATGAAATTCTCTATTCTTCACTGTACCAATCGTTTCATTTTTAAACAAGGTCTGCACAATAAGCTGTCTTGGTCAGGTGGAAGGAAGCAGCTTATAAAGAAACGTCAGATCTTTGACAAACCTAAAGAACTGCTGGAAGCGACCACAAGTCCAGTTCCCAAGTTTATTTAGGATAGAGATGGTTTCAAATATCTAACGAGTTCTTTAAAAAGACATGATTGAAAAGGCCATAGCATAGAGAAGATCTAAAGAACGAGAGATGGGACATGATGGAATGGTGGCGTCATTTCTCCACCTTCCACTCCTCTCTGAATAGCATTTAATCAATAAGAACAGAACGCTTCATTGTGAGGTTTGTTGGCAGAGCGATGAACATGCCTTCCTGCTCGGGTGAAGGCTGTCTGCTAAACTGCAGCCGCCCATCTGAGCTCAAACAGAGCTGCATAATGTGCCGATTGTTGGCAGAGGGTCCATGGGAGAAGTGGTTAAGGGATTTATGTCTTATCTAATTTAGGAACATGGAGGTCCAGGTGTCCTTACTCACCATCTTGGCATCCGGTGAGAGCAGACTGTGGCTGTGGTCCAGTCCTCCCGGAGACACCTGCTGGAGCACCGACTGGCTGCTGTTGCTGTGGTGACTGATGGCAGTGGAGGAGGAGACTTCGCCAGGCCCTTGGCTGTAACGCACTGACAGAGACAGAAGCACACCCGTCAGGTTACATACATGATGCACTGATCATGTGATTTAGGGTTAGAACCACAGCCAGGATCTGCTGCTCTTTGACTCAGACAGAGAAGGACAAAGCAAACAATCACTCTCTCTCCTACACACACTGACCTGTCCACTGCTGCTATCTGCGCAGATCAGCCAAGGCCATTCCCTGCATGCACGCACTTCCAAGAGCACCACTTCCATCAGACCTTTCTGATCAGCACACAAATGCTGCCTCATTACGTCAGCGCGACGGTTCACCAGCGGTGGAGGAAAAACTGACATTCAGTAACTTACTAACTAACTCCACCCCTTGGAGGTTTTTTTTTTCCACATTGTGGTGAGAATAAAATCCAAAATCATGTAAAAATGTGTCGTACAGTTTTTTTTATGTAATGAGATCCAAACACATACATAACTATGAAGTGGTGACACAGGAAGGCATAGTTTCTTTTTTAAAAAAAGCATCACATGCTTCTGTATTTGCTCCCATTTTCTAAACAACGAATTGCTTACAAGAATCCTCCAAATGACAAACCAGAGCCCCTCACCCCCTGTGTGTAATGTGTATGTCTGCAGGTGTTTTTAAAAGGCCTCAGAGAGCTGATGGAAAACATTAGGTAAGAAATGACATGGTGTAGAGAAAGAAACAGGACAGGGATGACTCTGGAGGAGCAGCTAAGAGACCAAAGCTCAAAAAGGTGTTGACATGGCAACTATTAATTAATGCACTTCCCCAATCAAGGTTTTGTTCAAGAAATAATGACATTGTTGGAAGAAATTCATCCAGCAGCCTTTTCAGTTCCTCACAAGGGATAAAGAGACACGGCAATGTGAAAGAAAGCATCCTGATCAGATGACATGAAGACGAAACCGTTCGGCCTTTAAAAAAATACCTTCTGCATGTGATACATGCCAGGTTGTTGTTGGTGGGAAATTAACACACCGACCATGCACACGGTTTAACAAGGTGGAGGTAGCATCACTCTGTAAAACACAGAGAAGAGGTGGGGGGTGTATAAAAAAAGACAGGTGATGCTGATTTATGAGGGAATCCTAGAAAAAGAAGACAGTCAGAGGCAGCGAAAAAAAACTCTGACAGTGGGGCAGAAGTTCAGCTTCCCACAGGACAATGACCCTAAACATGCACAGGTTGAAATGGATCTGAACGAAGGAGAATCGTAGACTAACCAAGCTCGATTAAATTTATTTTTTTTTTTCAGTCTGGTCGCTGTTGGTAGGGAAGCTTTAAAGTAAAAGGAGATTTTACTGAATATCGACTCAGGGACACAGATGAACAGATTTAAATTTTAGAATTTATTGGCAAAAAGGTTAAAAACCACTAATCATCCTCCTTCTGCGTTTTAATTATGCAGATATTTATTGCTGGTCACAAAAGAATAAAATAAATTAAAAATAACATGGAATTTGTAATGTGCCAAATGTGTGAATGTTTGTTGATTATAAACCTTCACAAGGTTTGCTTGGGAGATTTTGAAGGTTATTACAGCTAATAGAAAAGAAAGAGTAGAATTGATTATATTACATGTATTGAGGTCAGGATAAGTGTAATACCATCGCTAAATCCAAAACTGGACTTCTAGTTATGTTTCAAAAGAATGCAAAGCCTCAGCACCCCCAAGTCACACACAGAGAACTGACAATCTAATGCCTGTTTGCTGATGCAGGCCCCCCTCTGATACCAACAGAGTAAACATTACACAATTACAAGCAATGTCAAACACATTCTTATCCTGTGGTCTCAGTCCCACACAGACAGGTAGAGCGTCCCCTCCCTCACTGACAATCCAGAGACAGACTCTGTTTGCACTCAGATCCCCCCCGTCCCTGACCCAGGTGTGACAGCTGCAGCGTCCAGCCGAAGTCGGTCTGACATGACAGCAGGTATTGATATGCAGCCGGTTCTGAGATAGAAAAGAAAACAGGGAGAGGCACTGACAAGAAAGGTGAGCAATGAGGGAGGCATTGATTTCCTAATGAATGCTGCTGGAAACTGGAACAGGATGTTCTCCACTTGGTGAAATCATGGTAAAAAAAAATATCCCATAAACTTTTATTTGAGATCTTGCCTGAAATTCACCAAAGCCCCTTTTATTTAGCATCGGGTTATACATATTCTATCAATGTCATCTGTGGCAACAAACTCAACATTAACAGAATTACAAATCATTGTGCAAAAATGAAGCATAAATTAATAAAAATGATGACAGAAATGTTCAGGAAATAACCTTTTTTGTCTGTCTGTCCATGTTTCTAGAATAGTAGTTTTTCTACAACATTTTTTTAGTTTTTTTGTGTTAAAAGTAATTTATTTTCATTTCAGACAGAGGGAGCTTAAAAGTTAAGCCGGATGATGGTTTGTTAAACAATCTTTCTCGGTCCTTCTTTATCCTCACTGGAGAAATCTGTGAAATAAATCTTCACTTTATTAATAACAAACCAAGCCTTAAAGCTAGAGTGCACAATGGGTTATGATTGATGTTGAAGTTTGGTGTGCAGGAGCTAACGTCGACCTTTCCTGCATCGTTTAGTTCAGTTGTTTTGTTTTTTTGCTCCTATGGAAATTAATGTAACTATCATGAGTTACAAGCCTGAACTAAGCTGAAATAAAAAGCTTGAGTAAATGGCATTTGGTATATTAGGAATTTGTCTCTTTGGAACAAAAAAAACCCAATATAATATGAGTTCAAGGGTGGAGAAAAAACAAAATAAAAAAACACGACTTTGTTCATTAACATTAATAGAGATAAGAAGTAAAAAACAGCTTTACTTTTCTTTGATTAATTAAATCATTTCTGTCTTCAAAGTACAGAATTCCTGCTTCAAGCCTTCATGTTACAACCTGAATGTCTATTTCATTCAACAGCATTATGATAACCATTGTATTCAATATTTCATTTCACTATCAGAGCAAAAGTCAACACTTTTATAAAAAGCTTGTCTCTGTTAATGTCCAGTTGTTAATTTGACTACAGATATGGCAAAGCTACAGCTCCATATTTCACAGCCTGAAGTACGTGTCATCCATTTTGTCCAGCCGACAGACTTCATATTGTCTCCAGAGACGTACTATCAACCCCACAACAGCCCGCTGCGCCTTGTAAACACCGCCGCAGAACAATAAAGCAGTCCATTGGACTCATGACCCCCATTGCGACACAATGGAGGAAGACTCATAAAAAGTCAGTTATCTTGGAGTTGGGCGACCTCTTTAAGTTCCAGAGGGAGTAAAGGATGCTATTCAGGGCGGCTTTGGTTCTTTGGATTTGGCAGGAATTTAAGCAGCGGGGAACCTTAGACTGAGTTAGCACAGTTATCACAAGTCAAACTTAAAGTTGGCTGGTTTTCTAAAAATGCTGTTGGGAGGTTCCTAAGCATCGGCGAGGGTTAAATGAAAGCTAAAATATGCCTTTGTGGAGGTTTGACAAAGAACAAAAAAAAGCAAAACAATTAATGCTTGCTCTATGACAGCAAGAGGCGGGCGAGAATCTCTGAGGGGGAGTGTCAGCTAAGGCCCTTCAGCAGGTTTAAAAGGCCCAGCCTCTCTGTGGGACTTGTGTAATATCAAAGCCTGCCTCCCCAACCCCAGGCAGTGGCCATTGAAGAGCCACCGCATACGACAGACCACCTGGGTCTTTGCAGGACGTATCCGGGCTTCTCTTTGTGGCTCCCTGGGAGAGCGGGCAGAGGAAAGTGCAGAGCTGGGCAATCTTCTCTGACTGTCTATCTGTGTTTTCAGTTAGCCTGAGGTGAAACCAAAAAGCTTTTCAGCCCACAGATAATATCCCCCACTCACTCCTCACTACTGTAGCTGCTCTGGAACCTCTGAGTCTGCTGGTTTTCTAACAATGACGCTTTTACATCACAGCTTTAGTTTCATGTTGATCTGAAATAGCAAATCACACCCAAAAATACTTACAGTCAGATTTAAAGCAGAAGCAGTCAACATATTTAGAAAATGCAACCGAATCATTAAGGTTCAAAGATTTACCTAAAAACACACACTGTGGTGTGTAGCTGTGGTTACCTGTTTATATTACCTTTTTAGGAGCATTTTTGGTATATTTATTAATCTTCTGCTGCCCAACAGGCCTTATAGGGACCAAGGGCTGTTCCTACTGTGGCTGACCCCAAGTTTTTACCTTAGAGAGTTAGTTTATATTGTGAATTAACTTTAGGTTAAGGTTAAAGTGGGTTTGTCCCAATAAAAAGGGAAGAGAGAGCTGCAGGTAGAACACAGATCCATGGGTGGCAGTGGAAGTTTGCATTTTTTCACACAAAGGTTAAAGTCCTGCAACAGCAGACTCTTAACAAGCAAGTTTTCAAGGTCATGAAAACAATAAAACACGGAATAAAGTTGTAATCACAATATTGGTTGGAAATAATCAGAACTTTGATTTTTGGCAAAATTGTTTTTCAAACCCAACACCATCAAAAGAGGTCTTTAGAGGAACCGAGAGCTATGAAACAATTAAAGGCGAGGACTAACTCATATACACTGATAGAAAAAAACTAATTGCTGACAAGTTTTTTTTATACTCAAAACAAAAGCAAACATTTTATTCATACTTTCTGTCAAGATGCTTTTACTCTCTCATCATCAACTGCTTCCCTCTTCTATGATTAATTTTAATCCAAGGACACAACAAAGGGGAACCACCCGATATAAAAAAATCTCAAAGGTAAAAAACAAATTGGATTTATGGTTTACAAAATCATGTCAGCTACTTGTCAGGCTGATATTTTTACCTGAAAAATGTCTTGGCATCAGTTTTTTTCACTTGCCTCAGAGTTTTCTTTTCCAAGAACAAACAAAAAAAGACAAAAACAAAAACAACCTCCCAACAACCTCTGTACACATTTTGGAAGGTTAAAGTGAAAACTTAACTTAGCCTCCCAGCTGAATGTTTATGAAGACGTTACTAATATAAGCAAAATGAAAATAAGCTAGATTCAAACATTAGATGTTATCAAGAAATCAAACTATCATCTAAATAATAGCTAATCTGCCCTTAAGATCCACTTCAGTAGCTAAAATAGAAAAAAATAAAAGCTCACCAGTAAAAATGCGAGTCACACTGTTTGACTGAGCATCCAGTTGTGACTGACTGATCAGTGGAGCAAAGCAGAATCAATAAAAACTCCCAGTGAGATGAGTATGCTTGAAATGACCCAGCAGTGACCTCTCACGTATGACTGAAGGTGAGCAGGCTGTATAGGAGGAAAGAGCGGTGGAGGGGGGGGTAGCTGGCTTTCTCTACAGGCAAAGAAGAAGCGGTGATCAGTCCTGTCTGGCCAGAAAGGAGCCAATACCTCCTTGGACAGCTCCTGCTGCTCCAAGTCTGGGGCTAGCCTCAACAGCTATGCTGGAGGAGGAGATAAATGAACCCGTGTTACAGTCACTGCAGTCCTCTAATACACCACAGACAATGGAGGCACCTGCTGAGGCAGAGCATAGAGCTGAAGTCAAGGAGCCCCTTATCAAAGGCCTGGGAGATGCAGCAGCAAAGGATTTTAATTGTCCATTAAGCATGCATAATACAGGCCATGCCCTGGCAACGCATTGGGACGACCTGCTGGGACGTTATTGTCGGTCCAGAGCTGACGCTGAAAAACAGCTGATGCTGTCGGCAGGATGCCAGCGGGACGCCTTGTAAGCAGCCAGCTGAGACCCTTTTTTTTGCTTCTTCCACCAACCTTTCCCGTTCTGCTGTACAGCCTCATGCCTGACCCCTTCCACTGCGTCGCAGCCTGAGGTCATTGCTTGGTCAGGTGTTCAGGTGAGCCACAACAGGAAAAAAAAAACTAGTGCAAACAGACAATCCGCAAGTGGGACCAGTTTATCCAAAGGTAAAAGAGCAAGCCAAGGCAAACAGTTTGTTTTCCCTTCAAAGGTGGCCTCGTGTTCGAACATGAGAGGACAACAATGGGCTCTGACTGCGTCTCTTAAATCGCACTTTTATGGAGGGTGAGTGATGGTGCGATGGATTAACGCTCCAATCAGAGTGGTTTGATACCGTAAAGGTAGACTCAGTCAATACCAATTACTCCGAATGCAAACACCAAGTTAGGGTGAAATGGTCAGAGCAGTTTCAGGCAGCATCTCCACATTTAGGGAACTCTAATTAGGAAGAGGAGAACCTGTGGAGGTCAGGGAAGTACGTGGAGGTGTTCTGGATATGTCCGTCCACCCCCTCCCTTACCCACTCCTCCCTGACCCTGGCCTGACCCTGGCCTGTCACAGGATTGCTGCCCTTTGTGTCATGCCTCTCCATGCTGACTTTGGAGTGGAGATTGTAGGTACAATGTGGATTGTTCTCAGTGTGTTTTCAAAGATCAGAATAACAATGGCATTTGCTCAGCTCACTCACTCACGCTCATTGATCATCTGGGCCTCTCTTTCTCTGCCTCTCTGATCACATCAATTCTACCTCTGAGTCCTTTTTTTTCTGACATAAGTTTCACTCTAAGGGAAACTGAAACCAATATGGCTCATGGATGAATGCGGTTCATTTTGTCAGTTCATTATTACCAACTTTGATGTATCTTAATTAAATTTATCGTGCTAAGTCAACAGAAGGAAAGGAAAATGATTTATTTTTTTTTTTTACTCAGTATTATGCCATTTGTCTCTGTTTTCATTTAACTTCATCAACCATTGACTTGAAAGTTTCGGCTGAGGGAGAGCATCCCCAGAGCATGACGCTCCCTCCACCATGTTTCACAATGGTGATGGTGCGTTCAGGTGCACGTGCAGTGTTTGTTTTCCTGCAGAAATGGCATTTTCAAACAAAAAAAATGTAAAGTTCATCTTATCTGAGGAAAGCAAATTATTCAACATGTTTCCTCTCCTCTACGTGACTTTAAACTAGACTTTTTATAGTATTGTTTTTGTTTTTCCGACAAGATATTTCCTCTTGCTTTTTTTCAGAAAGGAAAATTTGTAAGAGTGCATGAATATTAGTTTCATGTCAGCGATACTGCCTCTCCTGCTGGTCAGTTTAGGTGGACAGCAATGTCTGAAGGATTTCAGGAGTTCCATACTTTTCTAGAAGGATTGAACACTGCTCCATAAAGAGCTTGAAGGTATTGTTTTTCAACCTATCTCTGTTTCAAATGTATCCCTGACCTGTTTGCAGTGATGCTTAGTTCCCACGATGATGTTTCTTTACTGAGATGTTCTAAGAAACCATTAAGGTCTTCACACAACTGATGTCACAGGTTTTTCTTTAAGGGGTATCAGAATAAAAGGGGATAAACACACATGCCAGGTGTGTTTAATTGTAAAACCTTGTGAGAACCATGTTTTCCTCCAACTTTACAATCATGCATAAATTTAGGCAGGTTTATTGCATAAAATGGATCTAAAAACATGCATGAAAACTGATTGTTAGGAAACATGTCAGCAGACGTTTCTGACACTTACTTGGAGGTGAAGCGCTGGTCTGGGGATGATGAGGCGAGCTGTGCGACAGCAGCGGGTTGATGCCATGTGAGGGGGCATGGATGGCGTCCATGGCCAACTTTTGCCTGAAAGCTTCCTCCTTGCGTCTGTTGGCAAACCAGTTATAAACTCTCACTTCGGTGACCAGATTAGAGCCGAGTCCTTGAGCTTTGGAGGGGGAGACCCCTCTCTGAAGACATTCAGCTCTGCATTAAAAGGAAAGAGGTAGAAGATGTTGAAAGTGCGCAGCAGACTCTTCTGTTGCAGAGTCCCACCAGTTGTGATTTTCGTTCTACCTGTTGCACTCCTCCACCAGAGCCTCCCTCTCCTCCTTGCTGGGATTCTTCTGTCGCTCGTAGGCCTGGTACAGTATTTGTTGGGACGCAGGACCCCATTTGAAACGGTTACGCCTCATCTTTTTACTCAAGGGCTCACTGCCGACCTCCTCGTTAGACTGACCCATCCCCGGACCCGACGTGTTGAACTCTGGGTAGAAAAAGGCCGGATCCTGGCTGCCTTTGTCAGACATACTGCCGACAGAAGCTTGTGCTGCCTGGTTAAACTCTGCAAAAATAACAATAAATTCCCCCCAAAATTTATATATTATAGATATGATCAAATATCTAATAAGCGATTCAAAATAATGCCCTGGTTTAATGGATTTACTGTGTTTGTATAAAAAGACAAGAAAATCAACACTTGAAACATGATCTAGTTGCTTTCATTTCAGATTGTGATATTCAGTTATTACCATTTTGTTTTGATATATAGATTAAAACGATTAGTAAAAATATTTAGCAGTAGGATTCATGTTTTGCTTCTTGCAAACTTCTTTTACAGAACGACTTCCGTTTTAAAGTCGCAATACCTTGTAAGAACAATATTTAATGCAGTTAATTTTCACTGTATGACTTTTATATGTCTGTATGTACCAATATTCAAAGAGCCTATTTGCCTTTACTGTAACCAAGGAAAAAACATAGGCACCTAATTTCGACCAGATGACAAGCAGAGAGTAAGAAGATTAGAGGGGAGGAACTTTGCTATTTCATTAAACAGTCTAAAAAAAAAAATCTGCCATCCCAACACCAAGGAAATCGTTCAAGAGTTTGTGTCAACAATGTTACTGTCCAACATTTAATTGAATCTTTTTAATGCATCTGACCCGGGACACATTTTACGTGCAAAGCAGCAGTTCCCAAACTGTCCCCCAGCCCAGCCTCCTGTCTGAGCTTATCATCAACCTAACAAAGAAAACTAAAGTTCAATACATTAAAATATTACATTAAAATGTTAAACAGTAACATTAAAATAAACTAAAATCTCGTTTTAATCACAAAAACTTTTAAAGTGTAATTTATCACATGTACCTCTTTATTTTACTTTTTTTATTTTGTCACAGAATTCAAAATTTGAACTATTCAATTCATTCTGCAGTTAAAGAAATGTTCTGTATAGTATTATCTAATCTGAGCTCAGCTTTATAGATGGAAATTGAAAAGTTACAAAAACAATACTAATGTTTTTAAACATTATCTAAAGCACTGTTTATTTAATAAATGACAGTAAAGAACTAGGAACCGGTCTAATATTGCTATCAGGGATAAAACCTGTGTTCTAAAAAAAGAGTAAAAACTCATAAATGTGTCTACAATTTCATTTCATTTTAATAAGTCCAGGAGAAGATGACTCAGTGAAGAGCCTTTTATCCCAGCTGTTTGAGATGTAAAGAAATGCAGAGCCTTCTCCACCTGATGCTGCTCCCTGTTATTCAGCTGGCTGTTTCCTTAATTACACTGTGGCTTAATGAGAGACAGATCCGTCTGTTCAGACATATTTCCGGGTGAAAAAACAAGGACAGTAAAGCATGGCAGTAAAAGGAGAGGCACCATTCGGCCAGGAAATAGTTCAAGCTACAGAAGGTAAGCTATATTAAACACTACAGGTTGGCTATAACAGTAGGTAGCCCAGCTAAACAACCAGCTAATATTACAATATTGTACGTAATGATATTATGTTTTGCAAAAATGTTCCAACATTCTGTGTTTTACATTCTTGCACTCTAGTCTCTATTTTTAAATATGAACAAACATTAACATTCCTAAAGTCGCCATTTACTCCACAAACAAGGAAGGTGTGATGAACTGGGTGTTAGGAGATGGCCTGGTCACACAGCGTAAGTCAGTCAGTCTGGTAAGGCTCATTCTATCTGGTCTAAAACAGACTGGACCAATCACAGAGCAGGAGGCAGGTCCGTAATGCAACAACGCTTTTCTGTAACCATAACAGTCAAGATTGCCTCTGCAACCAAGCAATGTTTTATTGATGCCCTTTATTATGCCCCGAACTTCACCAACTGGTTGCTGTGGGAGTTTTTCTTTATAAAGTACAAATCAGATGTCTTTGCACCCCATAGATAGCTATCTGATTGGTTCTAAACTGTTTTCGCTGACTCTGTTAGTGTTGCTTTTGAAATCGGTTCTACTTGCTCCTTTCCTGAATGACATACGCTGTTTACAGGACGTATCTTAGGCAGGCCAGCCAGGCTGGGCTGGAGGACCACAGTGAGATCATCTCTTTGGTTCTTTTAAATCAAAATTCAAATTGTGTAATAGATAACATCATTATTATATCTTGTAACTATTGATATATTTTTGAGGTTGTAGGATTTTTTTTTTAAATAATTGTTTTATGTAAGCTAAATCATGATGTCTCTTTCCAGAAGTCATTAAGGTGCTAAGGTTGTGCTCACTTTTACCAAATATGTTCTATTCAATGACAATGCATGAGCTGCCCCTCCCCAACCTGTTGCTGCACTGCTGTACCATATGTAACAAGTATGTTTTCCTGTCAACTTATTCTAAAAATGATTTTCTTTATTTTTGTTTTGCTTCTTTTAAATAAAAACCTAAATATTGTAATGATAACATTATTATGCTTGTAAGAATATTATATTATATCATTTTTGATGCAGTAGGGATCATTTTTCCATCTCTGTTTCAAACAAGAATTATTGTGTTATTCAGTCTTGTTTCAAACTTTTTCTATAAACTCAAATTCTGTAAGTACTTCAGGTAATTGGTGAAAATGTAAAACCTCCTCATGCCTCAGAAGGAATGATGTGAAGGCAAACAGTATCTGAAGCAACAGGATTAATGCAGTTGTCATGTGTAAACCCAAATAAAAGCTGCACGCTGCTTGTCAGCCGCATATTATGTATCGAAGGTCGAAGCTGTGAGAAACTCAAATATTAACTTACGTCGAAGAATTTCCCGCTGCTTCCTGACGTACCAGGTGTAGAGAGCAGCTCGCTTCTGCGTTTTCATGGGCGTGCCTTTGTTGAGGTGCTGGGAGAGGTGAGACTGGTTCAGCCCCGTTATGTCCACCACTTCTCGTTGGGGGATGTTGTGTTGCTGCATGTAACCTTTGATCATACGAGCAGCTCGCCATGGGTCCTCTCTGTCCAGCAAAAAACAAACTACATTCAAGTAAAAAACAAACAAAAAAAAAAAAAACGAACAGAGCAAGCTGAGCAGGAAATAAATACTGCATTCTGCGTTTCTTTAGCAGAAAATCTATATAAGTACCTGGGAAAACTGTTCTACTTTAAACACCTCAAAAGCCAGTTTCCTTATTTTGCAAGAACATGAGATGAAAAGGGTTTGCAGCCATTATGACTCAGTTTATCACTGCAGCACACATTCCACCGGCTGTAAATATTTTCAAAGGTTAGTTCAAGTAGATTTACTGAGGTTGAGAAACTTGGACTCTTGAGTATTATCCATACAAAATATGTAACACTTCAATCTATTTTTTTTTTAACAGAACCCAAATACAATTTTTATATGAAATCAACAAATAGAATGTAATTATGATTTTCAAATTAAAATATAACTTTTGTAATAATTTAGATTGGTCTGACTTTCTTGATTTAATATCAAAGAAAAATGTAACTGCAGATCTTAATCCCATATTTGAATTCATCTTCTATAGACTTTAATAAGAAAACTAAAATTACACTTTAACATTTCGCATTATTTGCTTAGAGTTTTCTTTCTCTTTCTCTCTATATAAAACAGTGACTCTGTAATCAAACAGTAACCGTCGCAGGCAGACGGACATCGGCAATTATGAAGCAGATCTGCTCTTCACTGTTTGTTTTGGAGAATGTGGAGGCCCGCGTTTAAAGTGTAGCGGGTTAAGTGGGGAGATGTTAGTTTATAACTTTTGACAATGAATAACCAGATCTCCATTCACTCTAATCACACGCCACTGTGTGTCTTCCAGTTGATGATTTATAGAATAAAATTAATAATAACTTAACTACACGTGGTTTAGTTGTGAATTTTAAACAAGTTTTATTGTGTCGTAGTAATTAGCAGAAAAAAAAAATGTCATCTAGAGGCACTTTACATAACAAATATTTCCCAATCATATTTAAATAGGTATGAAACGATATATAATTGAAATCGAAAATAATAGCAAATAGTCCAATTAGGATTAAACTATGGAGCAGTTAGATTATTATTATTATTATTATTATTATAAATTCAAATGTTTGCCAATTTGTAAATATTGTGTATAGAAGGATCATGTCATCAAATATTACAGAGCAGAGGTGAGTATTTATTTGTTTAAAATGGATTACCTTTATTTGATCAAGCTTTTTTAAAGCATCTCCTCCTTGTGTAATATTTTTTATTGTGTGGCGCACACATAGTGTTTACTATTTCTTAAAAAAATTCTTTTCATGCCTTTTTTATCCTCAAATCTTTTTTCTTTTTTTCAGAAATTAACATTTATTGAGTCGTGGTTTTATTTTGTTTCGTGTTGATAAATTTGCTATAATTCCTTTTATTCCCTTAAAGTGGTTACATTTTTTAAACACTGCTGTATAAATAAAATGGAAGAGCATTTACAAGAGTATTATTATTATTGTTGTTAATTCATTATCATCATTATCATTGTAATTGTTATTTTTATTGAAAGAAACTTTCCCCAGTTGCCGGCTTTTTATCACTGAGAGGTGTAGCTATAGTTAATTATAAATAGATCTAAGTTCAGCAGATATTTTCCAAAGGTAAAGAAATAATCTATTTGGATAATTAGTAACTAAAAAAGCGTGGCGGGTTAATTTAAATTTGTAAACAAAGAAAGAAACTAGTTTTGTGTGTAACAGGAGTTAATTTAAAATTAACAAATCGTCAGATTTAACCTGTAAGATTTTCATTTCCATGTGATTTCTTTCCTGTGGAGGTCATTTACAAATAATCTCTTTAAAAACTGACATAAGGCAGAGAAACTCACGCCAACATGCGGTCCACCTCCGCGCGCTGCTCCGCGGCCTCCTCCGTGTTCAGCGACTGGAGCTCCTTCAGGATCGGCGGCGTGTCGTAGTCGTCTCCGTCTTCGGAGCCCTCGTCCCCGGACAGCTTTCCCTTGACGTGTCCGTTGGTCAGCGTGTGAAAGACGGGCTTGGAGTCCGAGTCAGCGCCGTTCATTTTACCGGGCGACATGGACAGGTTCTCCATCTTCACTCCGAAGCCCTGCGGCGGCGGTGGGCTGGGGTCCATGTCGTCCAGGGCCTGGATCAGAACATCTTTGGTGACTCCTGAGTCCAGCAGGGCGCTGAGGAGCTCCTGCTGCAGGGACGTCAGCTTTGAGACCATTTTGGAGAACATTAAAAACACGACATAAGCACGGGATGGAAAGGTGAAGGTTGATTATAATTAAGAAGAAAAAAAAGTTTTAAATAAATAAAGTTCCAGGATTCGGGTCCGGAGCTTTGGGGGAGTTTCTGTCCGCGACACCTGCTCCGAAAGTTCACTCACTTCCCTGTAGGAGGGGAGGATGGAGTCGCTTTGCCATGATGCTTTCTGGGCGCAGGAGGATATAAAACATGGTAATGAGTGGGCCGGCTGATGTAAATGCTCCGGGCAGAGGTAGACGTGTTTACACTGCCGCTCTGCTGCTTTTATTGGCTCTTCTTATCAGCAAAACTTTCATGGACTTCGGACCCTGTTGTAGCCTCTATGCCATAAAGAGTTTTAAAGAAAGGGCCAACTGCGCATATTCACGGTTTTATTCCACATAAGCATCGGTGAGGCCACTGCTCAGACTTTTAAACTAAAAGTTTCTTTTAAACACGTCCTTGCATCGGATATATATGATTATCAATCACACACGATTGAACAAACTAATTTTTATAATAATTTACGAGGTCATAACAAAGGTGTGTTCTATTGGAAGCTTTTCCTCACTTTCCCCCCTATTTTAAAACTTTCCTGCCATAAGCTTTAGCGGTCATTTATCTGCATCTGACCCAGAAATGAGTTTCCGTCGGGTTATTTATAGCATTATAAGGATTTCTTTCAGTCAGTCCCAGCAGCAAAACAATCGCCTTTATAATCATAAATGATAAGAGCAGAACGAGGCCAGTATAGATTAGAAGCCGGCGCACATTTTCTTTCTTTCTTTCTTTTTTTTTTTTTGCACCTTGTGTAAATATAAAGAAATCAAACGAAACCAATAATTATGAATAGATGGAGATTTGAGTATTTAATCAAACTAGAACAGAGTTAGAAAATATCTGTTTGCGCCTTATCAGAAACATGTGTTTTTGTGTTTAGAAAATACTTTTTATATTCAGTCCTAACGGTGAGAAAAAAAAAGAAAAAACAAAACTGCAGTTCTTTTAATTTTGTTTCGGATATTAAAACTGGACTAGTTCATATAAAATCTGCAATTTTATAGTTATTTTAAAACGAGGCTTGTGTTCCTCTTTTTTCTTTTTAGGGTTTATTTTTTAACATTTGCGAATGTTTAAAAGTAATATTTAAGTTTTGTGATTTTTTTTAGTTATTGATTGATACATTTTGTACTTGAATAATAATAATAATTGTAATTTTTCTTATTATTATTATCAATATTATTATTGTTCTGGTTAGGTTTGTTTTTCCATTTTCAGATAATGCATCATAATCATTTTTATTATTAAGATTTTTCTATCATTCTACTTTTTTATACTAAGAAATACAATTCAGAGGAATATTATAACTAATGAAATTGAAGCCTTAAGTGAAGCAGAATTCTTTAAATGGGTGAAATTCTAAGGTTGAAAGAGTAAATAGTTTTGTTAAAAACAACTAAAACAGATTGAGTGTTTGCTTTTGCTGGTTTATAGGTCCAACTGTTCTGCAGGTGATCAGATTTCGCATCTTTCCATAAATGTGACCTGATTGAAGTATTTTCTGTCTGCTCTATAGATATGTTGCTGGACATAAATGTCCTGCAGAGATAGCAGTAGGCCTCCAATATATATATATATATACATATATTATTTTGTTTTGCAAGACATCTCACGAGTCTGTTTAATTCATGTCTCTTTTATTGAGTTCTACATTTTATTCATCAAAAAAATGTTGCCTATTTAGTCAAACTGATCTATAATTACAAAAAAGGGGGAATCCTTCTTCAGTTATTTTTTCTGAAATAACATTTTAATTACATTTTTGAAGTTCCTGTTGGTTTAATGCCTAGTTGCTAATTATGTCATATTTTCTACATGTAATCAACCCTGTTCAGTAAATTCATTAAATATAAACTCAGAAGCTGCAGACCTCCTCTGTGAAAACAACAGATTACAACAAGATCCTGAGCCAGTTATTGCTCAGACAGTATTTTAGTGTAGTATCAATGTGGTTGATCATTAGTAATATGAAGGATTAGCTTATACTTATTAGCTACAATGATGCAGAGAAGCAGTATGAGCTCCCTGAGCTAAAATGCAACAGAAAGGTTTAAAAGTAACTTAATTTGCCGTCATGTAGTCAGAGAAGAAAAAGAGAAAAAGCAAAAAAATAACAAAAAACACACCTTTAAGGATTCGGCAGCAGGAAGAATCAAATCCTCTGGAGGAATGTTAATTGTTTTATTACAGTGATGTTTTATTAATGGAACGTTTTGTTCTTGTGTGACTTCACGGTTGTTTCTCTCACCTGCAGCTGCTGTGTCATTACACAGATTACAGGCCTGCTTATCACCGGCTACCATATCGTTGTATGATGTTTCCGTCATGATCCACACACCTCAGGTGCCCGTCGCTCTGCTGCGTTGAGCGGCTGAAGTTTAATAACCAAATGGAAACAGATAAATTACAGGCTGTCTGCAGCTCTGCCATCTCAAGAGACTCCTTAACGACTCAAGTCTTGGCTTTTGGGGGCCTGAAGAGACTGATTGATTTTCTAAACAACTAAATAAAAAAAGGAATTTATTGTCTGACAGCATTTCCCATATTGGGTTAAAGTCCTATATGTTTGCTTTTATGTAACGGATGTGAAAGACATGCAGTCAAGTGGGATAGAGTGACCGATCATAACTGATGCTGTAAATTAAACTCACACCCTGGTGTTAAGTTTTTCTGGCACTTTCTCATGTCTCGGTTTAAAATCTGTCAACCATTAACAACAAATAATAACAAGCAGCAGAAAACATTTTGATCCAGTACAGAGCACCTGTTGTGAAAGAAGCCGGTGTGCAGTGATGTGTGGAGAGGGACACGCTCTATCCATCAGGGTTTCACACAGGTTGAGCAACCAGGGGGCCATCCCAGACCCCAGCCTGTTTCCTCATAGTCCATGAGTTGCACCTGCAGCCATACTGTGTGATGCATTGTGGAGTACTGTGTGGGAAATATCAGCTCAAACTATAGTATAAATATAAGGTATAAAGAAAGTAATGCATTACTTCATTAACCTTTCTTTACTCTGACGTCCCTAAATATAATTCAGTGGAACCAATTATGCTTAGAAATCACATAATTAGTAACTAGAGTCCACATTTGTTTGATTCAATTCAGGTTTGAATATAGATAGCTGTTTTATAAAGACCTCTAAGGTTGGTTAAAGGGTTTGGTAACTCTGGAGGAGCTGCACAGTTCAAGTGGAGAAATATGTAGAAAAACTAGGTGGAAACTGCATAATAACCGTGGTGGCAGCATCATGCTTAGTCCATGTGTTTCTTAAGTTCCCTCCAGGAAGGCTTATTAACGTTAACAGCCAGATAGAGCCTGATCTCAAACAAAAACGATTAGCAGAAACAGGTTAGAACCGATCAGATCAGGACACATGAGGAAAAAAAAAAACATCTTATGTAAAAAAGGAAGGTCCTTAGAGAAGCCAGGTTTTGAGGTTTTAATGATTTATCCAGTCCATGTAGGACATTATAAAAGGGCATCATTGCAACATTGAGCAGTTGCAGCCACCATCTTGGTTGTTATGGTTACAGAAAAGCACTGCTGCATTATGGGTCATTCTAGCTCCTGCACTGTGATTAATCCAGTAAGTTTATGTCTGAGAGCCTAAGCCTGCCTAGACTGACAAGCTGGTGATTGAATAAACCTGGCAGGAGTCAGTCTGGTTGGCCAGGCTGTATAGTCGATGCACAGATTAATAGAGTGATATACTCTGTTTACCTTCCAACAGGACAAATAACCTAAACTTGCTGCAATGCTAGGGACTTTTTGAAATGGCCCAGACCAAAAGGCGAACCAGGACTTGTAGTTATCTGTTGCTTTTTCATCCAGCCTCAATGAATTAGAGCTTTTTTACAGAGAAAAAAAAAAGCTAACAGGTACAAGCATGTGTTTTGATCTTACGACAATTTTAATAAATCTTCAAATTAGCCTGATAAATAAGCGTTCAGGCTGAGCTGTTAAGAGTCTTCATAAGGTGAGTGACAATGAAAGGCGGTTATATGGGGGAATTACAATAGCTGTGTGGTTTGTTTGACTTTTGAAGGTGTGGTGACTTATTCTTGAAGCATTCCTTGTTCGTTAAGTTTGAAAATCATAAAAGTTGAACGCTGATATTTAAGTAAAGTTAGTAGAAACAAAATAGTAAAACTGTAAATCAGTTCCCTTTATGTTTTGGTGAGTTTCTTTTCCATTAATGAACAGTTTGCTTTCACACTGAGTCCACTACGCTCTCTGCTGTGTGTTCTAGTCCAGCATCAGGATCGTGCTGTGAGCGCTGCTGTAGGCCCAGTTTGCTCTGGGCTACCTTCAGTGTCTTTTCTGACCTTATGGGACCTCTCGTTCTTTGGCCCGCTCAGTGCAAGAACCGGAACATTTGGAAAGAGGCTGGAAGAATGAGGGCAAGGGCTCCATGTGTGTGTGTGAGCTTCAGGAAACCAATGGCCCTGTACCGTTCCACTGACTTATCCGGACCTTACCCCCTATCTGAACCCGCCGACCGCTCCTCCCCTCACCTTAGACAACTGCTCGCTGTCTGATCATCTCAAACCCAGAGACACAAGTCTGATAAGAAGAACAGTTTAAAACTTAGGGGAAAAACTTGCCGTCTTACTTTTATTTGTTAGATTTTTTTTTTATAGTGTTGAAACTTTCATAAAAAACAGTCACAGGTCAAGTTTCAGACAGTTCAGGACAAACACATTAAGTTCAAGTCAAAAGTCCTTAACTGTGAGAGATAAACAGGAATCTAGTCAGAGGGTTTTTTATCTTGCGATCATTTTCTGTAAGATGAAAGAAAATGTCCTGCAGGGAAGAAACATGTATAATAAAAGCAATTCTTGATTTAAAAGGGCAAAGATCGATGTTGTTTTGTACTTTTTATTCTTATTCTGTCTACATTTCCTTCAAAATTATATAAAAAGTCTTCGATCAAAGTTGAGGATTTTTATTTTATTTATGCTTGTGAGGAAACAAAATGTAGGCCTAATATTTAAGTAACTGACCTTTTTATTTATTCATTTTTTTCCTACTTGTCCTCTTTAACTGTCAACAACCCCCCATCCTATTGGGAGATAATTGGAGATAGTTTCCTCACTGATAGATAGATAGATAGATAGATAGATAGATAGATAGATAGATAGATAGATAGATAGATAGATAGATAGATAG
>JAUZNJ010118579.1:0-19351 GCA_034780135.1 Jordanella pulchra | reverse complement strand
ATAGATAGATAGATAGATAGATAGATAGATAGATAGATAGATAGATAGATAGATAGATAGATAGATAGATAGATGATGGAGCTCCTGAATTAATGTTTTTTTTTTCAGGCAATCATTGAAAGCAGGTGTTTTATGTAATGTTTAGGACATTTTCAGTAAAACTTCTGCACCTGTAGACAGAAATGTTGGTTCACTGTTCATAAGCAAGGTACTTTAATTTGTATAGGACAATGTATTTTTCAGAATTATTTTTTTGGATAGAAATTCAAAATCAACATTTTAGAGTGAATTTATTGTTTTCTTTAATGGGAGGGTATGTAAACCCTCAAGCACAACTGTAGGTACTCTATATACATTTCAACTCTGTTTAAAAGATTCAAGTAATGTAACTATTGAAAAATTTTAAAACATTCTTTCAAATCTAATTTTAACTCACAGGCATATTGCATTAGTTGCACATTATTACACAAGTATTAGTCAGTGTTTTGAAGTTCTTTTTCCCTAATTCCTCTGATCTCTGAGGAACGTTTGTACCACACAGTGGTACAAAAAGCTGCTGAGGCCTTCAGGAAGAAGATTATAGCAGATTTTAAATCTCGTAAAAGATCAGCATAGCTCAGGTTATGTATTTCCACTTCCCATAACAAAATATGCCCAGACCCAAACCAGACTGGAAGGTTCCAAAAGACGTCTCTGAAAACACTAAAATGTAATCACAGGGCCTACTGTTAGCTCTTTCTACTGCTGATAAGAAAAAGCATATACATTTAGAAAGGGGCTGTCGAGTTTTACTTTCATGGGTTTTGTGTAAAAAGGAAACCTTTGTTGTCAAAGAAAAGAAAACATGAAGTACAGATTAAGATTTTCCACAGAGAATGTAAAGAAAGATCAACATCTTAAGAAAAAAATTCTTTGGAGATAAATTTGCCTATGTAGACCAGAAGTACAAAAGGCTCTTCTAGATGCAGTAAAAGGTGACTTAAAATATACTCATAAATCCGACAAAGACTGGCTAATTATTAGGATTTGGAAGGGTCTAGTAATGTTGGGCTAAGTCAAAGCCCAGGGGTCTCAGAAAAACAAAAAACAATTGTATGGACTCCATACTGAAAGCTGAAAGTCTAAATAATGACTAATAAAGAACCAAAACGTTTTTTATTTTCTCTAAGAAGATGGTACCATTTGGAGATATACTAGGAACAATGACTGGGGTTTGGTAGCAAGAGAATTCATGCAAAGGTTGCTATTTTCATTCCAGCCTCCTCCTGTCATAAAGTCAGTGATGTCCATGATTAGAGGCTTGACCTTATAGACTACTGCATGGCTGTTTTTTATATATGTACATGCATATATAGACAGCCGTGGAAGTTTTTTTTCTGTTATCTTTACTCTTAAGGTACTGTATCATGGAAGTGAGAAATGTAATGCTTAAACAGAGTTGTCTTCACCTGTGATTCACTCTGTCTTGCTGTGTGTTTGGGAGTGTGTGTTAGGTCCTAGCCCCCAGCTGCTGCATCAGAAACAGAGCAGAGTGTTCTCAGACTTGTGTCAGGTCTGAGGTTAGGGGTCATGATATATAAACATACCCAGAGAAATGGAGTGTTAGACACTATTGAGACCTGTGGGACAACATGCCTAACACAGTGACAAACACACAAAAATCTACAGTATGTCTATCTCAACCTACTGTACTTCTATGTTTTCCTCCATTTTTTCTTATAATAAACCATGTTAAAGAGGATCCAGGATAACGAAACCAGTTGAATAGAATTAATATCAAAAAGCAAATGTTCATAAAAACCCTTCACCTATGAGAAAACAGTCTAATGATTTCCCTTAATTCACTTGTTCATATTGTGTCTGAGTAATTTTGCAAGTCAAGAGTTATACTTTATGTTTAGTAGTGTTAATAGGTTTTCTGCATGATGCTTTATCAGCTAAGAAAGACATCCATCTTACCAGCTTGAACAACTCCTTTAATGGCCGCTGACCATTATTGTTGTTGCTGGCAAATGTTTTTGTTCATCTGTCTGTAGGCTATGCACCGATCTAAAGGCAAGGCATTTCTACTTCAATTTTCACAAGACACAAAGGATGTTAAACATGTTCTACCTTTTTTAGATTTTTTATTCATAGTGTTACACATCCCCAGCTGGAAACTTCCTAGTAGAACTGCACTCTAATCATTTCACCAAACCAGTGCTTTAATTAGTTTTTTAAAGGTGGATCATACTGTTTTGTCCCACACACAGCTCTCCTGCAGCCATTTGATTTTGATCTTAGTTCAGTTTGATCGTTGATGCATAAAATAATTGTACAAATTCACTGTATTTCTAAAATAGCTCAGTGTGAATATTGCTTGTAATTGCCAACAGCAAAGCTGGAGTCGTAGTTTGACAGAGAAGCTAGAAAGACAGATGTAAGAAAGTTAATAAAGAAAGATGCTGGAAGAAAATCTGTTGGAGGTTGTAAAGGTTTTGAAAACCAATTCTGAAGTTTATTTTCTAGCAAGACATACAGTACTACACATAGAGCCAAAATTAAAGCATACCATCGCTTAGAATGTCGCAATCAGACAAGGTTTGTTTTTTCTCCCACTTCACAGTTATGAACCATTTGTTTCGTTCTATTTCATAAAATCTAAATTAGACAGTAGCCACTGTTGCTATCATTTCCTCCAGCCATTTTCTTGTTGGAGCACTTAGGGCTGTGTTATAGTCACGCGTTGCGGAACCGCACGTCTTTCTGCAGACTTCACGCAAACGCTGGTACAATGTTCTCAGAAAACCCAGGAGGCAGTACAGAACCATTGGAAAGATAGTGAGAAGAGAGAATAAATGCATCACAATCACCAAAAACAGCTTTATTCCAATATTCCATATGAAATAAATTCTGTTCTTGCAAAATTTTCGACCAATGGAGTAAAACCCTGAAGAGAAAACAAACTTTTGACCTTTATGTAACAGACATTAAAACTGTACATTTTCTGACTCTAATTAATATGTACATTTTCACTTTATGACTGACATTTATGTTTCTGTTACCTTTTTCTGTTTGTTGTTTTTTTCTTTTTGTTACTCTTTTCTATCTGTTTAATGAGTAATGACTTATTTGTGTGTAAAAAGCTTGCAACTTGTTCATTCTGGATGGAGCGGTGCAAGCGCAGTATTCACAGAATTTCCCTGTAGCTGTGTGCCCTTTTGTGCTCACTTCATTGCTTTGGGTACAACCCAGTCTGTACCCATGCTTTAAGGGCCACTATTTTCCTGGATTCTGCAAAGAACTTTTGGGGTTGTCTTTCAGAGACTGTTCAGTGGCATGAGAGGGAAAGGGTTGAAGATGTAACAGTTTGTGGTTTGAGTTGTGGCTGAAGAAAGTAACTGTATATTGGGCTAGATAAAGTGATAAAAGAGTCCTGTTATTTCCACCTGCATGAGCTGCTCCCTACCACATGTAAAACTTAGTGAAGACAATGGGGCCACCTTCCTGCAGGGGTCATACCATAGTCTTCCCTTCAACAGCTGATTATTACAGAATGAGAAATATGAACCTGAGCCTCCTCCTCACAACTTAGTGTAAAAGTAACCCTCGCTTAGGATGAGCTTAATCTGATGTCTCTGAGTCATGTAGCAAAGATCCTGCACATCTCTGGCATGTACAAGCCCTTTTCAGTGTCTTTAAATGTGTCTGTCTACAGTAAGGATAGGGAGGAAGAGAGTTATGAATGAACAGGAACTTTTTATTTTAATATTGCATTGGGGTAGTGGGGTGGACTCTGTGGTGATAGGATTGCAGCTGTGTGGCTGCATGACAGGTAGGGTCTAGCTGTACAGGTGCAACCCACGGTCTCCACCTCTCCATCCTCCCTAACCACCACCTCTGTGGTATGGATGGAATTATTCAGACACTGGTTTGGTTAAACATTTCCCTCCATGTAGATCAGATTGACATGTTTCTGTATCAGCACACAGCCAGCTTTGTCTCTATGTAAGGTCAGAACTTTTCAGGTTTTTCAGGCTTTCTCATTTACCACCTAGTACTAAATAAAGCTTGAAAATATTCTGCTCGTTGTGACGTTAGGCTATTTCATCGTGTTATCCTCTCTCCGTAAAGAAGAGATAAGCCACCTTCTTTTTGAGAAAATAAATGAGAATGTACCCACTTTAATGTCATCACTATCTGATGTAAATAAATGCTGACCTTCTTCTTTTTTGTATGTGAGTGTCCCTGTTTTGCCAGTATGACTCTGGGAATAGATGTTCCAGAGCTAGATGGTAGCCCAGCAGCTTTTCCTTCACAAGCAGACCATTATGACTGCTGCCATAGGGATTCACTTGTATATGAAACTTTATTTGAAGTTTTTTAGGGAGTAAAATCGTATACAACTGACACAGAGATGGAAAGGGAGATGAAAAAGAAAGAGGGATAAGAATTGATGGTAAAGAGAAAGAGACAGACTGAAAAGAGTCCATGAAAAGAGAAAAAAATAAAACAAAACAGCAAAAAAAAGAAAACACAAAAGACATACAGTAACTACTAAGAGTCTAATCTACACCTGTATGAAACGAGAGGGAAAGAAAACAGAACATATCAGCTAAAAGAAGACAATGGACAATCAAAGTAAACATCAAGCAAAGCTTCAATAGCAGCAGGTATTCCTTAGTGTGTGGAAGGCGAAATCTATGGTGATTACACAATATAAAAAATGTGCTCAGTGGCAGGTTTACCCCTGAAGGGCCTAGTATAGACAAGAGGCGACTTGAGCCCCTGATATCCAAAAGGCACCCCAGATCACTGGGAGATAAGGAGGGCAGACACAGGGAGGGCCTCATGAGGGGCAGACATGAGCACCCGGAGCCCAGCCCATGAGGGGCCAAACCCCACAGGGGCCCAGTCTCTGAGGGGCTCGACCCCAGAGGCCATAGTGCCGAGGTCCCACGGTCACACCCAAGATGGACCTGAATGAGAGCCCGAGGTCTGAGGTTTCACCCACCCCCTAGCAGGGACCCCACATGACCAGCAGGCCCAGGGCTGGGCCGGCAGCCACCAGGAATGAGACAGCACCCACTGAAGTACCCAACCAGCGCCAGCAGCCAGAGGCACCTGTAACACGTGGAGAGAAGAGGGAGGGGGAGGAGATAGGCCCTGGTCATACTCAGGACCTTGGATGTTCACTAGGTGGGGGGGGGGGAGCCAACACGTAACCTGACAAGCACACAAAGACAACCTCACATTCATCCAGTCACATTCACAGAATCCCACCCATGCAGACATATAATCAACTGAGATGCACAAAAGGGCAAAGATTAAACATATTCTTACATTTTCTTCATACAAACACTATCTTCCTGGGTCTGGGGTCCAATCTCCGTATGAGGAACAGGTCCACAGACCCAGGAGGAGATAAGCCCCCCTTCACCCATTAATAGCATTGCAAGGTAATATCTGTCTTTGCTGTTCATCTGACTTGTATTATTCAGTACTTGTGCTGGTCTTGTTACCCTATTTTTTGGCACCTTTGGTGTTTACAAAGCTGAATTTTATTGTGTCAATCTTTATGCCATGTCCTATCAGGGTTTTACTGACAGAGAAAAGGGGTTTGCTTTGCTCTTTGCTAGAATCCAAACCAAGCAGTTCAGCAAGGTGACTTTAATATATTTAGTGGTACCTTAAGACCATATCAGCCCTGCAATGCAAGCAAAGCCTGAAATTTGATTTGATCTGCATGGCCAGCATCATTTAGCTACGGTTAATGTCTGTCCTTCTTCCGGCCTTCTATCCGCGCCTGAGTTACCACAAGCCCTTGGCTCCAATTAAAGCCATGATGCCTGGCTTTGGTTGGTATGGTGACCAGACAGGGCACAGACAGAGCTGTGATTCCCAGGTGAAAGGTGGGATAGACTTTCTGATTCGCTCGAGCACCCAGATAGAGTTACAGCTCAATTTTAGTCTCTCATCGCCATAGGTCTATCCTCCAGACTAATATAAGACCTAGGAGACGAGGAGAAAGAAAAAAATAGCTTCATCTTTTGTTCCTCTGTTTCTATCCATCTCTCTATTTTCATTCCCTCCATTTTTATTAATCTCTATCATGAAATACCCAACACCAACCTTTACAGAGTTATATGATGGCTGTTTTGTTACAGAGGGGACTTGAAGATGAACTTGGTGGACTGAAAAGCATCACTTCTACCTCAGCTCTGTCACTTGAAAAACTTGGGTTTTTTGACCTTTATCCTGTTTTCTTTCTGCTTGTTCTTACAGTGTGTGCTTTGTTCTCTCACTTTTTTGTGGACAAGGCAGGATTTGTGAATTAATAATAAGTGGTTCAATAGCTGGCCTTAGCTGTGCTCCGTCACTGAGGGAATCAATAGTGGAAGTTCAGTGGCACTGAGTGCTATGGAGGAGCAATAAGGAGGGGCTTTATCCAGGTGATCCATATGCTCAGTTTGGCATGTGCCATGATGCGTGGGAAGGAGTGTGTCCTCAACCCATCTTGTTGCTTTCCAGGTCTCTGGGGACTCACAGTTTGCTTCTTCACATGTGGGCTTCATCATCTGCTGCTACCATGACTATATTTTAATAAATTAGTCTATTTTTTTAACAAGAAAAACACAACTCAGAGAAAGAAAAATACACTGGGGAGAATGTTTTTAGCTTCTAAAGATCTTTTGTCATTTTATCTGTATGTTTAGTGTGTGGCTTTCTGTCCTTTTCACTGGGTTCTAATAAACTTTTAATGGCACCATAAGAGTGTATGCTTTTAGAGAATCCTGACTGATCTTGGGTATTTGCCCCTCTAAAGTATATGTCCTTCTTTTGAACTTTATAATGAAATTTCAAAAATTTGTGTTTTATAACAAATTATTATAGTTTTCTCCTGTAAGCAAGAGTTGACCTTTGGTTAATACAGTGTAGTTAGTTTTAGATTTAACTGCATTATTACATTCCTACTGTAAAGGGACATACAGTAAACTGTTAAAACAGCAACTCTGCTGGATGACTCAAAATAAGATTCCCTGCAGGCCATGCGTCATTAAAAATACAAAAGCATCCTCTTTATGGAGTGTGAAAATAAGCCGGCTGTGCTGGACTTGCATTTGCACAATACACAAACTGTGTGTTTGTCAAGGTAGGCCTTACTCTAGAAAAGCTCCAATATGAAGACACCTTTATTCGCAAAGCAACGTGTGGATGATTAGTGAAAATTAGCGGAGAGGATGTGAGTTGCATTATTCCCTCTGTTGTCACTTTTTTATCTTAAAACATACAAAGCTACTAAAATATGGGAAAGATACGTATGACAGAATAGCATTTTAAATACAATGCTGCAAAACCCATAATATTGCAAAGAAGAATATTGCATGAGTTTCTACTGCAAAGATATTTTGAGATGAAGCAATGCCTTTTATGAGGTCGAAAGCAAATGAAAGAGTTTTCAGTATTTATATGAATAAAAATTCCCCTAAAATGTGGCCTAGATTTGCCTTCTGGTATTTTGTCTGAGACCTTTAAATAAAATCCAATTCAAACAATTACATTTAATAGAAAACAATTAGTGCATAGATTTGAGAGGTTTGCAGTTTTATTTTAAGGACCTGCATATATCAACAACTTGCATGTAAGAATCTGATAACAGGACAACTTAAGGTTTTGTGATCCACTGAGTGTCTTAAACAAGAGGAAATTAATGAAAAGACTCTTTAAAGTTTAGCTAAAGCAGTTTTTAGAAAACATTGTTGGGTCAGATGATGATGAAACTAACAAACAACATTTTTTTTATTATATACACCATTTATACCGTGAAACATGGTGGTGCCAGATTATTCTATGGGGATCCTTCTTCAGCAGAGAGCATGGAAGAGTTGTAAAGATATGCAAAAGACTTGCAAATTGTTAGGACAGCTACACTAAAGATTTAACTACACTGCAGTTGGATGATGTTGTCCAGATAAAATTTTGAGGTACTTCATATATGATATAATGGACAAATAAAAGTCTGGGCAGAATTAGAAGACCATGAATTCCATACAACTCACAGTTTTGACACATGTAATTGGTCATGAACTCCCATTAGAATATATTGAAAATTTGTGTTTGTTAAATAAAAAATTGTGTAAAAGTATGTATTACTTTTCCACAGGGCATGCAATAAAGAAGTGTTGTGAGTTAAAGCTGAAGCTGATCAACATCTTAACCCAGCATGTTGCCTGGGCTTATCCCATACAGTCCTATGCGCAACAATACATTGACAGTATGCCTTTTAAATAAATAACAAATGACCCGAGGGGCCAGAACTTTACAAACTTTGAAATTTGATTTCACTGTCAGCACAATTGTACATGATTCCTCCAAATAGTCCTTAGTTTTTGTGTGTGATAGTATGCAATGACACTGAGAATGGAGAGCTTTAACCAGTGTATGACATGGGCTATTTATAAATAGCATACTAGCCTCATCCACTGGCAGCAGCTGAGAGTTTCAAGTCTGAGTAGTGATGGCAGCCTCCCTGAAATGTGCATGAAACCAGCTTAGAGCTATCAGCACAGCATCACCGCCAGTCACCAGCTGCCCTGTCGTTCTGCCTGGCTGCTGGGGACCAGATAAGAGCAGTTGCCACCCTCCCCCCTACTGCTTTCATTCGCTTTATGTTGCCCCCCAACATTTCATCTACCCTATACACACCAATTCACCCTTATCCTCTTTACAAGGTCTTCTTGGGACAGAGACACTGATGTGTAGCTACAGCTGTAATTTATATTCTTTGTAAATTGTCTGTGATTTTTTCATTGAGATAAGTGTGGAGGGAACATCTGTTTCCTGCTGGAAGGCAGGGGGCTGAGGCTGGAGCTCTGTGGCAATCACAAGCAGTATAGATAGAGAGAAAAGGGAGGAGTACGATCTGTCTTCCCACTCTGAATTACAACTCCAATGGCTCGGCCCTCTCATCATTACTATAGTATTTAGTTCAACACGCTGGGTAAACAAACATCGAGCTCCATCTGCACAAGCTTGGAAACCAGTATGTTTCAACATGTTTGGCAGACTTAACTTGATGATTCACTGGACTCATTTGTGTCAGTTGTTGTTTTCTCTCCCAATTCTTTCAAATACTGTGTGCATAAGTTTTAGTTAAATTAGACAGTCCAAATAGGGCAGCTTAATGTTTTTTTCTTTCTAGTAAAAGATACTTTGTGATGAGATCTTAAAAGATGTGCAAAACCTTTTGCTGACTTATGTACCACATTTTCACTTGCACCTTTAATCGTCATTTACCATTAGGCATTCATCACTGAGAGTTGAGACCAATCTAGACCAAAGTACTAGGAACTGTGAGTATTGCAGTGACCAGGTGCTGAGGCCTCATTTGCAGTCAAAAAGGAAGCCGACCGGCAGCGTCCCGACGTAGGAGCACTGGCAGGGAGGGAGACGGTGAGCTCCGGAGCAGTGCAGACGATGAATCTCAATCTCGAGGCCATGGCAGATTTACATTTAAAGTAGTTTTAGCTAACGCCCCACTTCCTGATGCATGCTTTTGCAGGGCTGAAAGGAGCAGCTTATCTGCGAGTCATCAATTGCACGTGATACGTTCGGATAGGCGCTCCCAATGTAAAGCCGGCACCTCTCTGCTTGCACGTCTACAACTCACTGATGATGTGCCATCTAATAGAGCAGCATTGGTTGCGATGTAATTACATTAGGTGTGAAATATCACCACTCAATTTTGACAGCCAGAGATGCGCACATTTATTTTCACATGGGCGATCTATATTTCACCTGTGATTGACAAAAACAAGAATGATCAGCACCACTGCTTTATTTATTTATGTTTTGTATTTTCACTTGCCACTCCATTAAGCAGGGACACTAGAAACTTTGTGCATGTTAAAAAATAGATGCCTAGAATGTGTAAATGTGTTTTACATAGTTAAGTAAGGGCTCTGATGGGTTATTAGGAATTGCATGCCTCACCTCCCCCTTGAACCGCTTCATGCCCCAAAACTCCATTTCAGATTTGCAAAATTCCTAAAGATTAAATCCTCTTCTAGAAGAGAAGAATTACCTGAGCTATCTAAGTAGAGATTCAGAAGCTCTAGTTTTAATCAAATATTTGATATCTCATGGAAAAGGGAACTGCAGTTTGTCCAACACCAAGGTTCACAAAACAAGACCCACTGAAAATCTTTTAATTTGGGATTGAAATTGTCATTAAGTCCCTAATCATTTATTGTACCTTGATTTTCAAAACTATAAGCAAAAGGTAAGAAATAAAAGAGCTGTTTATCAGCTAATAAATAGTTAAAGACCATTAGCCCCGATAAATCAAAATTCCACTCATAAACCTGCCTTTCCTGCTGTTTCCTGTTAATTACGTACATTTTCATCTCTGCTGAATGCAGAATTATTTAATGCTCCTTATGTTTGAACATCAGAGGTTGGTTGAAATGCATAGGTATTCCTAAGACTTTTAATCTTAAGATTAGATGCTGAACCAAAGTTATATTTAATATCTAAAACAATATTGAATGTCTTGCATAAGAGAATTAAGTGATAAACACAAACTGTTTTGTCCTGTGGTGAGCCTGAAGATCTGACATGCTGCAGACTCTGAAAATTCTAGTCACATTAAGGACCCTTACTCGGGACTGCTGCAACCCCAGATCTATTAAATGATATCAAAGAAATAGAAAGAAATAAACTACATAAAAAGACATAAACAAGACCCCTTGAAGTGCCACATATATCCCTGTTAAAAAGGAGCCCCAAGAAAGGGACATTGAATTCTCCATTTTGATCAGCCTTTTGGATTGAAAGTCCTGGCCTGTGAGATGATCACTGGGTCTGAGAAAGGATTCCTTTCAGGGAAATAACTCTTTCCATCTTAAAAATCATTTGAAGTTGATGTCATGGTATACCCCTCATGAAGCCATCCTCAGCAGATCCATCAGTGCTGCAACAACCTGGTCATAATGTCAATGAGCCGCCTCGTATGCTGTACTGTACATACACTGTGTAATGCGTCTATGGAACTGATGCAAGTGTTGCTCAGATGTCACAGCAGTAAGTGAATTATAGCGTTATTAAAACTCACGTTATGCTTTTGGGATGTTTTGTTATAATGGTGAAAATTCTCCAATTTGAACATGCCAGTTTACTTAGAGTTGATGCCACAAGCATCATTTTGACCGTTTTACTTATTCTATGAATCACTTTATTTATTAATAAATAATTATTTTACAGCTTCCTGGAATTTATATACCGATTAAAATTATATTTAGTAATTTCTAAGCAAAAAAAAGAAATAAATAGCTCTATCCTGTTGTGTCAAAGGTGATGATCGCTCACATGACGCAGTACACAGTAGTAATGTACACAGTATTACGGTGTACATTTTCTCACCTTTCCTTTGCAACCCACACACTTTACAAAACAGGTACACATCAAGAGCTAGGGATACTTCATCAAGCTAATATGATTTGATGCCTCACAAAATGTGCTTCATTTCTTCACATTCTACCGAAAATGTTTTTTTAGATATGCCAACCTACAAAGGTGAGATAAGAGACCATGTGACAGCAGCTTTAAATGAATAAATACACATTTTTTATAATTTTGACATTATTGGGACAAGTGTTTTTTCCACCAACCTGTTCTTTTAACAGATTTGTTTTCCTTTTTCTGTTAATGTTTTCCTTCATCTTATATTTTCTGTTTCGCCTAAAGGCTGTCAAGCTTAGGGTATATAATTTTTTTTTCCTCTCTCCCTTGCTTTTACTGTGTTACCCATTCTGAGCACATCAAATGCCTCATAAAAAAAAAACTACCCTCATTTGACTTTTTTTCAAATGAACAAATCTGATTGAGTGAATGCCATTACCTGAGTAAATGAATGTTTCCGAAAGAACTGGACAAGGCCTAACACCGTCCTGAGGGTAAATCTCATTATCGCTGAAAAGTCCAAAGAAGTGAAAGGCACAGCAGATGTGGAGCACTTTTACAGAGGCCTGCATTTCCATTTTAATCTGCCACATTTCAGTATCTGAGACAAAGGGGCCACCTGTCAAGCTTTTCATGAGAACACAGCTTTTAGCCTTCCTCTCATGTATAAATATGTTTAATTCTGATAAAATTAATTGAAACACCTAAGTAAACAATAGTGGGAAAGGATTGGAGGAGAAAAAAGGGGGAGACTGCAAGAGGGAGGAGAGATATTATGTTGACAAAGCCAAGATTTTGAAAACTGGCTGTCCAGAATAAACGCGAAGGCTCCTTTCTAAGTTCAAAGTGCCTTGAATTCTGAAATAGGTCTGCATAAACACTCCAACCAAGATAGCTGAGTGAATAAGTTTCTGCATCAACACAGTACATTTGCCATTAAGCTTTTGACACCGAAGCTTCACCTCAATTTCCAGTGCTCTGGAGGACATCAGATGGCCCTCTGTCGTTTGATTTTCTACTTTATCTCATCTGCGACCATCTTTTTGTGTTTCGCTGGGTTACATTTTAAGGAGCCCACCCTTCTCTTACTCTTTTCAAAGTATAAATTGCAGAAGGATAATGAAACAAATAAAAAGCATCAAACGTTAGATGGGTATGTTTTGAATTTGATTGAACCCAAGTAGTAATACAGTATAATAGTAGAATATACTGGGTGCTTCTGTGTAATTTGAGCAATCTAGGATGCAAATCCTTAGGAGAGAATGTGCTGATTGCAACAGTCTGTAAAAATCCCTGCTACTATTTATGATCACTGGCCCACTATGGATGACATTAGGGATCCAGTAAAGTAGAACACAATTTATATTTTGTGTACACCCCAGCCTTCGAGTGGTCAGATACAACTTCTCAAGCATGACCAATAAAATGTCTTCTTAATAGCTGTTTTCTGCAAAGTATTTAAAGCTCAAAGCAAGATATGAGGGGGAGATAACAAAAGAAAGAGGGGAGGTGTGGGAGACTTGAGGTGAGGGATCCTGAGACAGATGAAACAAGAGGGAGGGGAAAGAGAACAGAAGAGGAGTCAGTGCAGAGACATTCCCTGGTGCACATCCTGAGCTGACTGACGAGAAGGAGAGAGGGGCTGTGGAGAGGGGAGAGAGAGGCATGGAGATCACCAAGGAGTGAGCGCATCAGTGTATGAGTGGCGTCTCTCATTAGAAGATGCTGTCAGGGGCCACAAAGCGGGGGCCATAGGGACCCCACCTCTCCTTTCTCCTCCCTTCCCACTGGCCCCTGAGATTCTGCAAGAAAAAAATGATTGATGAGTGATTCTAAGATAAACACACGCCACAGCCCCTAAAGGCAGCCCTGCAAAATGATGCATGCAGGGTTATAAATAAACGCTGTAAAAAAGAAAATGTTACAATAAACAACAATACAATGCAAAACATTTTTCTTTTCCCTCAATGTTGTTTATTGTTACAGAATGCATTAAACGATCAAGTTTTTTCTCTACTTTGATATGAGTATTTCAAATTGTCAAACTGTAGCTATACATCTGTGTCGGCGGTCGGAGGAGGGCTTATGTACATGCACATTGTATTTGCGTGGGAGCAATGAGCGAAAGGCTAACAAGGCTCACAAGCCTCCTGAATGCTTAAGCCTCCCTGGGTTGCCCTGCTTTCTCGACAGCTCTGGCAGGTGTCCATCCCTCTCACTCGTTTTGGAGGAGCAATAATGGTGTTTGTTTGTTTTGCTCACCAGTCTCCAAATTTTTATATTGTTGTGATGTGAATCTTCTTAGGCAATTATTGTTTTGTATAATTTTTTGCTTGTTTTTTTGGAAAGAAAATCAATAATAACCATGAAACTCTAAACATTTTTAAATAGACCTACTTTTCTACTGGTAATTCACAACCGTTTTCTTGCATGCCCGGCCCCGAAAAACAAGCCAGATGTTTAACAATAAGAATCATTATAAAAATCAATTTAGGATGTAGGCCCATATTTCCTGAAATACCACTCAGTTAAATGCAAAACAGACAAAGTGATTATCAGTCTTCCTCCATGCTTCAACTTTTATAAGAAAAAGGCACTATTTTTTATTGTCCTTTTATTCTGTTAACTACACTGTCTTCTTTAAAAAAATTCCCAACTACACATAAAAATTCAGGTGGATTCAATGATCTGGTAAAAATTCTTTAACATTGTTTCTATTTTCCCAGATCAATATATGGATTTTACATAGGTCTATGGATTGATAAATGAACATTTTGTGAAATAGCATTTTCTCTTACATCAATAAAACACATGTGGCACTATTATATGTCCTTGTTTTGTTGGTGCATGTTTATTAGGATTATGGGGTAAATATATGTTCTAATACTAAGACCGACGCGTTTTGTGTTATGAGGCAGCATTGCTGCATTCTGATGCCAACCAAATCATCCATTCATTCTTCCACCCGTTGATTGTCTATGCTAGCGTTACATTTCCAAGGTACCATGGGATGCTTTTATCTATCTTTAGCAGTTGTTTGGTTATAGACAAGTTCCCAATTCATCTAAGTATCCGATCAAATAATCCTCTTTGATTTGTCATTTCTAGAAGATCATTTCTTGAAGTGCATAAATATATTTCTGCTCAGCAACACTTTAAGTAAACTAACAGAACAAAGTATACATATTTTTTCTTATTTTCAGAAATGTAACCTTTTCTTTATTGGGCCATCTTCTGGCAGATTAATGATGATAAAAAAGACTTTTAAGAGTTTCATTCTGTGTTGCAGGGGTAAATTTGTGGTATTGTATGTATAAGTGCCTTTTGAAACTGTCTTATGCATATCTTGTTATTGGCGTTGAAATGATGTATAAGTTTGTCCCTGCAGAATGCCTATCTTTCCTTAAGTCAGTGCTTGCATTTGTTGTGCAAGTGATGTAAGAAATTGGAATTGAGCAACAATGCAAAATGAATAGATTTAAAGTGATGACAGAGAGCTAATCCGCAAAATGGGCAAATTCCAATAAAACCACTAAAAACCTGTATCCACTGTGGTTGCATCTTACTTGCTGAAAACAGCTTTAAATTGTGTTACACGTTCTGTTCATCTTTAAACAAAATGTCACTTCCTTCTATTACAAATATAAGTGAAAAGACAAATTTATCTTTAAACAGTTACATTATATTATTTTGAAGCAACAGGCTATGGTCTAATGGAGACTGAATTATGAATGGACTGTGGGAAAAAATCTTTTATTCCCTGTGGATTTGCAACACCACAACTCATTTAGGTTGGATGAATGAGAGATGATTATAGAACCTTGCTCTTCCACACCGTTCTGCCACTTGCCTTTCACTAACCATCATATAAGTTACCCTGTGAGGAATATTATTATAACTTCTGACAGCACACACACTCCAAAAAAAGTAGAGGAATGCTTTGCTCATTGTCAAACTATGAATGCCACTGCTGAGAATCACAGTGAACAATTCTTGTCATCTAGGTTACTGGTGCAGTCTCTGCTTGCCGTAACTTGTGTCAGGTCTCTTTGTTCCACTCTGAAGTGAGTTCTTGAGCTGTGCTGTACTTTACCTATCCTCTTATCTCATTTAATCTTTTTCTCTTTTGTGGTTGCAGGCCACAGAATGGGTCGATGATACTGTACAACAGGAAGAAGGTGAAGTATAGAAAAGATGGCTACTGCTGGAAGAAAAGAAAAGATGGGAAGACCACACGAGAGGATCACATGAAGCTGAAGGTGCAGGGAGTTGAGGTGAGTAAGGGGAGGGAAGAGGGTGTGAAAGTAAAAGGAGAGAATGGGGGAAACAGCTAGGGTAGAGAGCCAGCCTTTATTCTGACATAGACAAACGAAGGTCTACACTGAGTTCTCCCCTGGCTGTAACTGAGACAGTCGCACAGTGCAGTAGACACATGTCTCCAAGGAACCACACCAAGAAACAATGCGGCACAACAATAGTTTTCCCTGGGAAGCCAGTGGAGTGGAACCGATTGTTTGTACCTTATTAAAGCTGTGGTTGTTGCCTTTGCTCCAGAGAGCCTACATTAATCTTGCTGGCTCAAAGCAGCACTGTAAAGCAAGTGTTCCCTCACCTCAGACCAAGTCACTGCCCAAACCAGCTCCTGCCACAAAATGGCCATTTGTATCAATCCCAGCTCACCTGTAGGCATTTATGCAATGTTTGACCATGGGCTGATAAAAACCTGTTAATGAGACAAATCGAGAGTTTTCCTTTTTAAACATTCAGCAAAGCAAAAGTTTGGACTCAGGTTTGTTTGACAGATTTGGTAGCAAGCAGTGATACTAGAATAACAGGAGTTGAGGGACAGTCAATCCAGAAAAAAGAGAGGGGTTTGGGATTTTTCTTTTCATTCAGCACAAACACACATACAAAATATACACCTATGGTCCACACAACTGGGAGTGATGTTGGGTGTCACAGAGTGTGACAAAGACAAAGCTTGAACTTCCTAAATTCAGGGGCTCTGCTCTCTGGTTTGTGTCTGTCTCCTCTACATATCTGTCACTCGAAGAAAATGGTCTCTTTATTTGTGTAGCCAGTTCAGCGTTATCTGTGTTGTTTTGATACATGCTTTGACTACAGACATCTATTCTGCTGGACTGTGACAAATAATTTTAGCTAGAGACACTTCTATTGTCAGTTCACATTTCCATTGATAAACAAATGTGTAAAGACTGATGGATGTGATAATGCTTATCATGTAGGCTTAGATTTACTCATTTTTGGATAATTACAAATGATTCTTTAGGCGCTGATTATTGTTTTGTATCTCAAGTGGGCCTCCAGATCATCCAGCTTAGGCTGCTGCGAAATGCATTGAGCTGCCAGACTTTCCTCCTGGCCCTCCAGCTACTAAAACCATTGCTCATGACGTTCCGAGGTGACCTCTGTTGTCACTCGTTTGTTAATATCCACAAGTTTTGGTTTCAAATCAAAATTTTACTCATCCTGTAGTTCTTTTTTCACTATGTTATCAGAGTAACCTAATGCTGTAAGAACCACCTCATTAGACACTGGAGCCTGGGAGGCATGGATGTTAGCACTCCTTGCTAGCTTGTTAACCAACCTGTAGAAACGTTCTCCATATGGTTCTTTTCCCTTGTCTTAGGTTTGCTCAGCTTGCGCATTGTTACCAGTATAGAGTTGCATTGCCATACAAATACATAGATTTTTCCTATTATATTACTTTCTCTGTATGTCCTTAAAAGTGACATAAATGTTAATTTTTAGAAGCATAAAAATGGTCAGGGAGTCATATAAGTAAGTTGGATGAATTGTGATTCCTAGACAGTCCACTAAGGCTCAGTGATGCACATTAGCAGAGGAAGCTGTCAAGTGTACTTAGAAATGATTCCTGGTTACATAATATTAACAAAGTTCACGGACGCTGTATGATGTTTTGGGTATTAAGCAAAAAAAGACAAAGAAAAATGGACAGTTTCAGGTGTTGACTTGTGTTGACTCGTCCTCCAAATCCCCCACATCTCAGTCTAATGATGCATCCTCGGGATTTATTTCAGATAAAACAATATGAGGACCATCTCTTGGATGCAGGAATTTAAGAATCCGCTGCTACCTTCAATGATCTGGTAAACTAAATGCATTGAAAGGCTAGTGCTAGGGTGACCTGATAGTCATGCATTTTTCACTACTGTCACTCCATCCCACAGACCAAAGCAGTCCCGCATTTAAAGGAATCAAATTAAATATAATTGCAGGCATTTTTGCCTAAATGTAAAGATAGCAGAGCTGCAGTCATTGTCACAGAGCTGCGTCAGTGTGCCGCGTCATGTCCAGGCTGGGTACGATGCTCTTAAAACTTAACACAGGCATCCCCAATCTCGGTCCTCGAGGGCCAGTGCCCTGCAGATTTTAGAAGTTTCCCTGTTTCAGCACAGCTGATTTCCATTGATAGCTGATTAACAGCCTTTTGCTGAACTGCAGTCATCAGAATCAGCTGAGCTGAAGCAGGAAAACCTCTAAAGGCTGCAGGACACCGGCCCTCGAGGACCGACATCGGGGAAGCCTGACTTAACAGGTAAAGGATTTTAATACTAAATATGACTGAGACTATGGTGAAAGAAAATAAAGCGCAGCCACAACTACGACTGTGTAATGGTTTACTAATGGAGGAGGCCAGTGATGATTGATTTTCAGACAATCTTTTGTGAAATTTTGCCAAAATTATATTTGAATATAATCCTAGGGTAGGGTAATGTAAAACAACGCTGTGAAAGCGAATCACAAAAGAAATGCAAAGCTGAAAAAGCGTCTGCCCTGCTTTGTCCCTCATAAGCATCCCAGTTGTTCCACATTCAGTTTTTAAAATGTGGATTACTACAAAACCAGGCAGGTGATCGTGATTATATGACAGATTTGTGTATTTGATAACCACTATATACAGGTCACAAAGGCATGGTTTTTAAAAAGCATCTTATAAAGTTGTTAAAATTCAGTTGAAATGCAAATATTAAGAGTTGGTTGTTGTTATTGTTTGCAAATAAAAATGTTGAATTGATCAGGGTAACCATTCCTTTGGTAACATTCACCTTTTCAAAGAAGGTACCTCAAGCTTTCAGAATTTGCAGCTTAGCTTATCAAATTTTGCCCTTTGTTTTTTTTTTTCTTTTTCTTGTCGTAGAAAGAAATAGTATTTAGAGTTAGTTTATGTTTTTTAAATCAATCGGTTTAAGACCAGAAGTGAGCAGTCCCTGCAAACTGGGCAAATTTGGGCAAGTCGGTCAATTTTTTAAAAGGAATTAAGGGCTTAAGATGCTATCATCAGAAGCTGCCTGATTTGTTTTTTCCAGGATTTTTGTCCTGGGAGCTGGTCAGTATAATCAATATATAATAATGTCAATGTAAGCTTCTCCGCTTATTTGAAACCTAACTGTAAATATAGAAGTTTTTTTTGTTCTCAATATATGTTTTTAATGTTTTATCTTTAGCTCCCATACCCGTTAATTGGATGTAGTATGTTGCAGGAAATTATGGTTTATACTCTATTAGCAGGTAGCAAGGATGCCTAAAACATTCTGTCGGTCCTAGCTTTTCACTCTAACAATTGTACCGTTAAGTATAGCTGAAACAGTAGCACAGATGTGCTCTTTAATTACTTTGAGTGATAATTTTGTCAGTCTTAAACAGGTTTAGAATTTTTATCAAAGAGGAACACCAACCTTATAGCACTGTAATTAAAAGCATAGCCTTATTCAGCCAATATTCAGTCAAATTTGCTTCTCATTTTTGTTTTTGACAACTACAGCAGAATTTTATGTCACTAAAAGCAGTGTCACTAGATAGATAGATAGATAGATAGATAGATAGATAGATAGATAGATAGATAGATAGATAGATAGATAGATAGATA
>JAUZNJ010118568.1:0-19352 GCA_034780135.1 Jordanella pulchra | reverse complement strand
CATTCTACTGTTTCAGAGCAGAAGGGAGATCGCGTCCCAGGGCGGCTCAACAGCTGATTAATGCGCAACTTACTCATGAAATCAGCCACATTTTAGCACCTATTTCATGCAGTTTAATGACTACATTTATGACGTTTGACAATACATATTTTACCGATAATTTTACAAAAATTTACAGGGGAGGTTTAGCTTCCCTAGCATTCAGTCAGACCTCCCCACAAATATGAAATGCAAAGCAAATACACCAAGGCTCATGGTTGTAATGGAAAATAAATAAATGTATTTAAGGGGTATGAATACTTTTTGACTAAACTATGTATTTATTTTAAAAAGCCAGTAGATTTCTACAGTTAACTGATAGTGACAGCAAATTTAGAAAAGCACAAGTTTAGAAATGTAACTTTTCAAATCCAATTCATCAGTCATGTTCAGGATGGTTTATTTGTGTGTATCTGTGTGTCCATATGTGCTTGGATGATAATCCACCTCCTGCACCCACAGCTTTTTGGGGCTCTCAGCTGGTATTCCCTGCTGAGGGACTGCACACACACAAACACACCCCTATGTCACACCCTCTGTTTTTGCAGCAGCACTCTCCCGGGTTCTCTTACAGGACCAGCTCAGAGATGTTGTTTTTCTTAGTGTATGATCTCTGCATTTATTCTCCCAAGTTAGCCTATTAGTAGCCTGCTGGACCCTTAGAAATACTTTGTAACCTCGAGAGAATTTATTACTGGCTTCCACCTACGGGATCCAGTTTTCTCTGCTCCATTTAAAGCATTTAAATGTACTTTTCTAAGCTTGGCAGCTTTCTTTCAAAGAGCATTCCACATTCAGAGTTCCAGTCTTCTCTTGCTGTGTTTTAAAAATCACTGAAAAGATGCTTTCATGGCATCTCTTGCAATTTTGTCAATTCAGATATATTCCTTCATTTGACCTTGAAAAAGGTCATTCTAAAAAAAATGTATAAAGTGTTTTTCATCTTTGCTACCCTTGTTTAATGCATTTAATGAGAATAAAATTTGGCTCAGAGGTGGATAAATGTGAAGAAAAGCATAACACAATCGCATCAATGATAAAATGGCAAACATTTTGGGCTTCGCTGGCGGATTATCCAGCTCAAGCAATTTTCAAGTTGGCAGAAGTTGCTTTTCACGCCTCATAAGCATGAATGACAACAAACAGCGTTTTCTGCAGGTAAAAGAAAAAAAAAAGACTTGGATATATCAACAACTGCTGCCTCATTGCAGACAGAGGTCGAATCATTTAACAAATGGAGATTAGGCTGAATTTCCTGGTCATTCTGATTTTATTTGTCAGTCAATACTAAGGAGTTCAAAACTTTTGTGGGAAGCTCTATTAACAGGGCAGCTATTGGTTGTATTTTCCTTGTTTCATGATTTCATGGCAAGAAGAACAACATTGTTTAACAAAAAACCTCAGAGTGTAATTTGCAGAAAACATGTGTAAAAAGGCTATAGCACATGGAAGTAGGTGCATTGGAAATAGGGAGCTAACATTTAGCTTTTTTGACCTACATACAAATTCGGATATGTACTGAAAAAACACTGTGCATCCTCTTACATCGGCCCCACAGAAACACATGGTGGTGGCGGCTATCTCCATTTGGAGTACTTTTCATCAGGAGGTATGAAGAAGCTTGTCAAAGCTGGTGGGAAAACTGTTAGAAGCTTTAAAAGTAGAGAGTGTGTGACAGGGGTTCATCTTCAGCAGAAGTCCAAGATTCTGTTCTTTGGTACATGAATATTATGACAGAGATTTTAATGCTGCCTTCATGTGTCCTGGTAAACACGATCCTTTCCACTGTTAAAGTGAAAATAACCAGCACATTGTGTTGAAGCATTTCTGTTATGGTAGAGAAGAGAAACATGTTGGATTCAAAGATTATACTGAGTTACAAGACAGTTATAGACATCTTAATTCATCTGCTAGAGGAAGAGGATGATGCATCAAAATGCATCAACGACTGCTAGCAAGAATCTGATAAAACCAAACAATAACTATCATTCCAAAAGGGATGCAAGTTTAAAAGGCATAATATATTTTTTTCAAAATGTATGTGACAGCATTGTGTCGGCTACAAACACAGTGATAGAGGGCGTAACAATTCTGTACTCACAGTGCAGAATTGCTTATGTGCTCTCTACCACATTGAAACATCAAAGTTTAGCTTATCTCAGGAATCCGGGTATCATCAAATTTTTTCCAGCTTTCCATTGGAAATTACAACATAAGTGGGTGTTCATGTAAAATTTTCTGTCAATATTTGGTATTCAGATACTACGTGAAGGCAGCATTGGTTACAAGGGATGCAATGGTATTCATCTGAACAAGAACCAGAGATTGACTCCCTATGCTGGTGTGGATGGTAAAGCTCATAAGGATGATAACCATGATAATCTTTAGACACAGATTGTTACTTATTTTTCATGCGGATGATTATAGAAATAAAGGCAATGATAGTGCTGGACCATGCTTAGTGATACTAAATGGTAGGGGAAGGGCTTATGAGAAGTCAGCCTGTTAATGGATTTAATGAAAGTACCTTGGTTTTAGCAGCAAACATCTGGGAAAACTAGTTTATTTGTAAGGAATAATTAGAACATTTGGCTTTTATTTCAACATGACTCAAAATTAATGCTGAGGATCCTTTTTTTCAGCTGCCATTTTTTTTTTTTTTTAAAGTGAGAAGCCTTGTGACATTTGGCCAAAAGGTTTTGCTATAGTTTTTTAAAATACAAGTAAACCAAAAATGTATGGGGGAATTTTATTAAAACCATACAGAATAAAAAAGACCAAAGAAACCAGTTAAGATTGAAATATAGTCGAAGGAACTGATCAGTTTCCTTATGTGATGTCATCTGAGTCAGGTCCATACAAAGCTTGTTTCTAGGGATAGTAAATGTTAAAACATGATTGATAGAAACAAGATAGAAGATAGACCATGACATGTAAAGTGGGTTTATCGGATACCACAATAAATCTAGCCAGTAGCTTTAAGGTAAAATGTGTGACTATTTAAGTGACTATTTCTAGACTATTGGGAACTCATAACTGAAAGACATAAATATGAAGGAATAAAATGTTTTCAAGAATATTTTTAATTACTATTTACTTTTTTTGTCTAGTAAATAAATCGCTGCCCCTGCACTTCTTCAAAGAAAAACAACACAAAATTAGATTAACCACTGGATTGTTCAGACCAAAGCAAAGGAGAGGTGTTCAGCTTCTCTTAGGCCCACACAATCTTTTATTGTATAATACAAAACCATTTAGGAAGCAGCATTTTAAATTAGGCTGTGTACGTTTTAGTGTTGTGTCTATCTTATGCTCTTTTATTGGTGCAAAAGGGAAAAGAATGAACTTTTTGAGTGTTTTTCTTTATGTTTGATAAATTAGTATTACTATTGGGTATATGCTATTTGCTCTGCACCCCAGCACAATGTTTGCAAGTTTGTTTAAGAACATTTTAGGGCTGGTACAGTTCTACTGGGCTACTTATTATGGGGGATTTTCATCAAAATTCTCTATTTTTTTTCTCACACGTCACTCTATGTAGTTGAGATGAGATTGGTACTAAAATAACATCAGATTTCCAGTCATTTTTTTTGTAAAGAACTTAAAGTTGACTGGTACTTTTCTCCACATTCATGCAAAAATAACAAAAAATCAATAACATAAAATGAACTAATGAGAAAACTGAAGACTGTGAGAAGGTGATGTATTATGAAATTTAACTTTTTGGTGTCTGTAGCTGATGTTTTCACTTTTAAAAGAGTTGAACAAAGTTATTTTAATTAGTAGGTTGAATTTAAGAATATAGTGTTTATCTGAAGTTACATCCTCCATAACATCCAATACATGTACCTTCTACATTCATTGCCCAGAGTAAGGATTGGAAAAATGTGTTTTTAAAAAAATATCACATTTTATTGTAGTAATATTATTTCTCACTGAAATATTACATAGTATCAAACATTGGACTTGTATTTATTAACTGTATTTAAATCTTAAATTTCCTTTTTTTCTTACAAATTCTGTTTTGACACACATTTTTGCATCCATGCTGTTAGTAATCATGTTTTTACAGTGTGAAAAAAATTGGACATACCAATAATAATTCTTAGATTAGGAAATCTTTTCAAATTACATTGTATTATCTCTGAAAAGAAAGGGATTTAACTGGACTTTAATTCAACTTGTTGTTTTATTTATTAAAAAAAAGATTTGTTGGGAAATAATCCAGACACCCTTTGCCTTAATAGGTAGAGTTTCATTTTCAAATAACTTCATTTAGTTTGGAAAGTCATAATTCTGTTCAAATTCTAAATGCAGTCCTGATGCAGCAAAAATCCTCAAACCATTACACTTCGCCTTCATACTTTACAGTGGGTTTGAGATTATGTTCCTTTATTTGTTTTATGCCAAAGATTTTCTCTGTTTTCATAACTAAATAATTGAATTTATTCAATTTTATACTATAATTGTCCACAGACCATTTCTAAAGTCCTGGTCTGTATGTGTACATTCGCTCTAATAATCCTTTGCCTGATTGGTCATGCACTACATGAAGCTTCCCCCCTTTAGGTGCTGTGATTACAACTAAGGTTTTATTGAGAACTTTTTTAGCATCTTGCTTTCTGCTCTTAAAATAAACTTTTTAAAAAGGTTCGAAGCTTTGTTTTCTTAAAAAAAAAACATCTTTAAAATCTCTAGCATGATTAAGTTCTTAGTTTATATAAGTGGAGAGGGTGGTGTGATCTGTTGTCATTTCAGCTGCCAGGATGTTGAGCGGCTTGTGTTTTACTGTCGGCATCAGCAGAGATCTCTAACATGGATCAGACAGGACAGCATAAGTTGTTCTAAATGTTCTAAAACAAAGAAATGATCAACAACTGACTTCTAAGGACTACAACTCCTACATCCTTATCCTTTAGGCCATGAATGCCACTGTATGATTCAGTTCAACAATAATAAAACTAAAACAACTGTATTTAATGGTGTTTTTCGCTGGATATATTTTTATACCATCAAAAATAAGTGTAAATAGTTCTGACAATTAAGTAAAACATACAAAAGCTCTAAAGGAAATACTTGCACATTCTTTACTGACATAACCAACCGATCTCATTAACATTCACAGTGAGTCCAAGATCTCTTACTTTATTAATAACTAAAACTAAATCCTTCACATAAATCTGCCATTAATCTCTGTCACTGCTGTTATATGGAGCTTGTACCTGATCACCAAATGTCAAAAACTGAGCAGTTACTTGTCCAAGTATTAGAAATTAGAGCCATACTGCCTGCTTTTAGTGATCCCCTCACTTTGATTTAATCTCACACTGTGAGGATCCCTGTATCCTGATGTCATTCGCTCAATGGTGAGTGATGATCATACCCTGCCATGGTCGTTTGGTTGACAGTGAAGCGTGTGATTGTCGACTTTCAAACACAAATGTTCCTCATGCAATTTAATTCAGTATTTCAACATAGTTTAAGTCTTTGTTTAGACTTAGTTTCCACATACTAAGTTCCTCTTTGAGAGTTTCTCAAAATCAGGTTCTAATTCAATAATAAAACAGATAATTTGGAGATTTTGTAATTTATTAACTTTCATCTGCAAGTTCATGCATTAAAAAAAAACCTTTTTCTAGCAAGAATCATTTTTTAAGATGTAAAGTTATGTTATTTATTGCTTTTTTCTATAATCTTTTTATTTCCACCTTTGTGAATCTCAGAAACAGGTGCTGACCAGAACAAATAAGAACCTTTAGCAAAGATTAGAAAAAGGCCATTTCTTTTTTAGCTTTCACTTCAGCTTTCTTTTCTTTTCTTTGGGCCGTATTATAGAGCTGAGCTGTGTAATAGAAATCCTAATGGTATCAGAAAGGCTCACAGGATCATGCTAAAATCAATGTAACATGACAGGAGGCTTTTTGGCCAGGTATTTATAGACTCCCCCATTATGGCATCTCGCTTTCTCTCACATGGAAGATTCATTATGAGGAGAAAATCAAGTTACTCAGAGTGCAAGTGTGTGTTTGGGGTATGTGTTTGTTCAAAAGGAGCAAAGGAGAAAAGTGGAAAATATAGTCAGTGTCCACACTTGCTTTTTAATACCCCTACCTATTCATATTTGGCTTCCACTCAGTTGTGTGTACTTGTGTGTACTTGAGTACGTGTGGTCATCCATTAACGTCCACTGTTCCCCACACTGTACTTAAAGAAGCTTCCTTAATTTCTTTGTTGTTTTGTACCTGCATTAACTAAGAAGGTCCTCTACATACCATCTTTGCTGTGAAAGAAATTAATTCCATTTCCTTTGCCTCACAAAGGTGCTGCTTCTAAGTGTCACTTAGGGAGAAATATTTTAGTAAGTAGGCTGCTGGGAGAACAAGTACGGAGGAATCCAGTCAGCTAAACTCTATTTATAAACTTCAGGGTGCTGATTGGCTGTAGAACTACTTCTCTTTCCTCCATTGGTTAGAAACACATGAAAGAGTCTTACATAGATTGCTTGTGCTTTATTCTCAAAGTACAGACTCCAACATTCACTTTTCTCTAAACCAGTTTAAGCATGCATGTGTTCTAATTAACATGACGCCAGCCCCCTCAGCTGTGACTTACAGTACAGACAAACAATAAACTAATCCAACTCTTTCTCACTCACACACACACATCCACACAAACTGAGATCTCCTACAAGTTTGCTGAGAGGTATTCCCCTCTTCTACTTCCTCAACACTCTTTGTATCTTTTTCTTTCCCTTCATCACTTCCCCTTCACACATGCATGCTCCTCCCAATCCCCATTTTTTAAAAGAAAAGACTTTTAAGACTTGCAGACTTTTTTGGGGGGGAGCTTGGGGGTGTTATAGTGTGTGCAACCCTCAGTGCATGCAGCACTGTAAATGTACCCATGTGTAAGTTCAGATAATGTTGCGTTTTTGTGTATTCCTGTGTGTATGCGTGAACACATCAAGATGGGGTAAAGGCTTTAGGGTTTAGAGGGATGCGGGCGAGGAAGCAGAGGAAAAAGAGGGAGAAGCTGTGTGTTTATGCGTGTGTGTGGTGTGGGTGACTTTAAGAGGCTGGAATGGTGGAGAAACAGCAGTGCTGGCACTGCTTAATTAATCAACATCAAAAGGCGGCATTAAAAATGAATGCAACCTGAAGCAACAGTTTGGCTAAAGTGAATTATTCAGGCATGGAGCATACAGCTCTGCCCAACATTCTATTAAGAACTAAAATCTTGATTTTTTTTTCTGTGCCCCTGTTTGGTCTCTGTTTGCAGCTTCAAAGTTTGTTGCTTAGGATCAATGCACGCATTGCCAGGGGAATATTAGTTAAGCCATGCTCAGTCTATGATTCAGACTCCCCTGTTTAAGCACAATGCTATTAGTCTCACTGCTGACCACTGTTACGGGCCCTTAGTTCCAAATTAGGGTTCTATTCCTTTTTCAATTAATTGCATTCGAGGAAGTGGTTTCCAGTTAAATGGAAAAAGTCGCTGAAGTCGCTGAGATCTTTAGCCTAAGTAAAAATCCATTTTCTTTTCCATTATTTAACTGTAATTTAAAAATCTGTTTCAATCACTGGGAATTAAAAACACAATAATCAACATTTTAATCATGCATCAAGTAGTCTGTGCTGTCCATTGTGAGCCATCTATCCTCCCTATTTGTTCCTAAGTTCTTTTCTTATATATGAAAAAAAAATACTTAATAGTTTGCACAATTCCAAAGTAATAACGCATTTAGCATATTATGTTAACCAAAAGGAAGCTAAAGGGGTTTAAATTTACACCTTTTCTCAAGGACAAACTGTATACTGGCTTAATGTTTTCTACAATCAGTAACTTCAAGAATTTTGTTGTAATTTCATAAGATAAACCAAAAAATACTCCATTGCTATCTTTTTAAAAGGAAGCCTTTGACATGTTCTGAACTGCTTTTTTAATATATAAAAATATAAAAAGTGGGGTTTGCATTTTATCTGCTTCATATTCCGTTACCATCCATCTATTCATTTTCTGCCACTTATCTGTCAGTGTCAGGGGGGTGCTGGTGCCTATTTCCAGCAGTCTATGAGCAAAAGGCAGGGTACACTATGGACAGGTCGCTAGTATACTCTGATACCCCTAAACAACATCCAGTGCGAACAAGTGTCTCCAGAAGTACAATCATTTGTGTGTATACAATAAGTATAAAAGGCCCGTATAAGTATAGGTGGTCCAAGAAGGTATTAGAGATTTATAAGACATAATTATTTAAAAAATGAGTAATGTTGTGCATTTAGTCTCTTGTAGTTATGAATATTATCAGTAACTGTAATTGGAAATTAAAGTTGATAATATGATCATTGAAATTATTTTTTTTTTCACAACTAAAACATAGTTCAGCTAATTGTTATGAATGTTTATCATCATCATATGTTTATCATCATAACAGGACAAGACAATTAATTGCATTAGCAATATAATCACAATTTAGAAAAATGCAATTTTGAAATCACAGACAAGCTCAATTTTAGTCAAATTACTTTTAACAAGAGTAAAACACCAAATTTCTTTCTAAGTAGTAGTTAGCACACAGAAGTAAGAACTGAAGTAAGAACTTTTTCACACAAGGTTTACAGTTAAGATCTGCAACACGGCACCCTGGACAGACAAAATGTCAAGGTCAGGAAAACACTTCAACCCTTGAGTGAAACATCTACATGCTTGTTCTTAGTACAAAAAAAATATCTCTCATGAGCAAGATTGGTTGAAAATATTTGCAATTTTGATTTTTGGCACAAAAAAAATCAGCTTAATTAGCAATTTAGATCATGACTTAATGACTATTAACTCAATTTAACACTAAATGTGGGTATTTAAACTTGATCTAGAGCTGGGTTTGAAGTAACCACTATTAAATGTTAATAATTCTAGTTGTGATTAAAGTAGTTAAGTATTTATCATTAACCAAACCACAAGAAACATCCCAATATAATCAAGCTGTGAGCTCAAAATAATGATTCAGCTAGGGTCCTTAGAGATAGTAGAACATTGTTATAAAATAATCAAAGACAGCTACAATGTAAATGAATTTACTGAAACAAATAATTCTGTTACAAGCAGTTATTTTGATCAATTTTTCTACTAGAACACACTAAAACTACAAAAAGAATAAGTTAAAACAAAGGAAAATCAGCAAAAAAAAAAAAAAATCTAGAAATCAATGATTCTTAGACAATTAAACAATTGATAAAGCCAGAAGTTAGCTGTGATCAGCAATCCATTTTAAGGCCAAAATTAAGGAAAAGAAGCAAAGCAGAGAGAAATATAAAATAATCTAACCTACATGTAGCTGACTGACTGTGCTGCCTTTTAACGGAACCCAACACTGGCAGCTTAGTTAAGATCACACAATAAATCATCCTACATGAAGTTCAATCAGACTCGTTCTGGAACAAATATTGGCATTAAGCCTTTTTTCTAATTAACACTGCCTTGTGAGAAGTGGCCAAAACGGACAAATTAGGAAGTAAAGTTAGGATATAAAATAGTGTGCTCTTTGTAAATGAAATAATGAAATCAAAAGTTTCATTTATACAGCTGCAACCAGTCCTTGATGACATTGAAATGGCCCAGTATAAAAATGAGTCTGACATACAGAGTATAGCAAACCTAACAAGATAATTGACCTTAAATGAGAAGTCAGCCAAGGAGAGTCTTAGTCAGATAAGCAGCCAATAAGTCCGTTGTGTAAAAGTAGCAGAGAGCCATAGCTCAGGTGAGAGAATCTGTTGAAAGCCCAACAGCTAGTTGTGCACTCCACGGATCTGGACTTAATAGAAGGGTGGAAGAAGAAAATTTATGTTAACATCACCGTATGTGTTTCGTAAATACAAATTCCCATCTCCAGTAGTTCATGCAGTGACAACCACAGAGAAATTTCAAATTGATCTAGGAGACCTCCAAAAGAGTTCAGCTCTTAGGGGGTAAAGTACGGCACCTGGAATGTAGGCTACAGAAGAGATGTAGATGATGGGAAGATCTGCAGGTGGCAGTCAAACCAGCAGGAATTTGCATCTCTTTCATTTGAGCCAAATATCTATTCTCAGAAATCTTGTTTATTTGTACGTCTCTATCATAATGCATTCCATGCGTAATCACCTATATGCTATGATTGTCATTGATGTGTCCTGGAAGGGTAAAAACACTCAAAGATATGCTACACAAGAAAGATTTGGTTGGCTTCAGAATCACACCTAACGGCTGTGTTATTTTATAACTTAACAGTGTGAAGATATCTTTATGGTCAGAGTTAAAATACATGTTACACTGCAAGGGTGTGCTTGCAAATCACTGTTTTAACTGATCAAACAGAAAGTGCAAAAGTCCAGCTAACTGATAAGGCAACTGCCCACACAAGGGCAATCGCTTTTGCAAATCTTGATTTATATATATATATATATATAAAGTCCAACAGTCTGGTTCTGGGCCCACGGGGTCGTTGTGGATGTGAGTGTGTGTTGGTTGTGTGTATATACTCTGCAGTGTTTTACTGTTCGACAATATGAGTTCACTTTCTCCCTCGGGTAAAAGAAAGGAAAACCATATAAGTGTGTTTGTGTGCATGTCTGTACGCAACCCACATCTATGTTCAGGGAGCTGGAAGTGTATGTGTGCAATAAAAAGGAAAGGCTGGAGGCTGGAGTGTCTTTCTTTTTCTCTCTTAGCGAGTCCCTATTTCTAGATCTGTTGAAGGGTCAAGGTTTGGCCACCGATGGAAAAAGCTTTGCTCCCATTAAAAAGGGAGAAAAAAGAATACGCTCTCTCTTTTTATAAAGAACAGAAATTTAAACATGAATCATCCTGTTAAAGCCTTTACCCTTTGAGCTCATTACTCAGATCCTCCCAAAATCAATAAAAGGGACAATTGAGTCAAACTAATAACATGGCCACTAATATGTTATTTTTCATGTACAGATGGTAATTTATCTTTAAAATCAGAATACAATGAGTCAATACATGAATCATTGTAGCAAAAACAGGCAATTTGATATCATGAATTAAAAAAGAAACAGGGTATATGTGGTCAACAGTTTTAATGGTGCGTTCATACCAAATGTGTTATGGGCATCAAAGCATTTGATTTACATGCAAAGTCAAGTCAATGAGGGACGGCGTCAAGAGGTGCAGCAGTGCATCTGAGCATCAGGAGGGACGCATCCGAGCGTATTAAGTGCTGGAGTTTCCGAGCATTCGACGCCGGGGTTCAGAAATCTTAACGTTTGCAGCTTGACTCAGAGCGTCACCAGATAAGCTGATCCAGGAGTTTTTTGGGAGACAGACACTACATACATGCAAGCTGTAATGCTTCTGCAGAGCTTTCTGCATATGAGAAATAAATAAATCTAAAGATGGTTTGAGAGGGAGGTCAAAGAAACCATCTTTGTTAACCTGGAAAAACCTTCCTTAACAGAGGAGGTGGTCTCAGACATAACTTGTCACCCATATAAAAAGCACTTTTAGGAACCCTACCAAAAAGATCCACCTCCCACCTACCTTAACCTGACTCACAGAGGCATGTGACCAAAGCCACACTGACGAGGGAGTTAACGACCCATCAGAACCCCCCTAACGACCATCAACGCCTCCCAGGTGACCTCTATTGGCCATCATGTTGGAGGGATCAGATCCACTTTTTGTTTACTTTCTTCTTTTGTTACACATACAGTATATTTATTCTTGTTTTCTCCTGCATCACTTAGAACTGATGAAGCCTCTTGGATGACAGGTGAAACATCTTCTAGAAAACTTCACGTCCAGTTGCCTAAACTGAAATTTCCAAACTCCACTAAAACATTCTGTTTGTAGTTAATTATGGTGAAATAGTTTATAGATACTCAAAGTAACTAAACATATTAAAATCTGTAGACAAAAAAATACATTGTATTATAATATATATGTATTCTGGTACTTGCAGTGTTCATCACAAACCTTAAAAACACTTTATATTCTCTTCCAGCTGCTATGAAGGGCAGGGTCAATCCACCATAGATTGTCGGTCTCAGAGGGCTTTAACTGGGGCCTCCCAGCGCTGCCGCCCTGGTATACTGGAGGTCTGGCGCTCCAAACAATTAATGTATATTTTAGCAGGATCATAATCCTGATGTACTGACTCCACAGGGTTAGGTACTTTGAGGTGGACTTTTTTGGCTTGAAAACATGTTAAAACTATTTCCTCAAGTGATCAAATTGAATAAAGCCAAGCTGCTTTCTAGCTTGCAAAAACAGAACAGACCAGATAAACAACCAGAGCGAAGAGCATCCAAGGCATTCAAGCCTCAAAGCATCTTGACCAGTGTTTGATCCAGTGGCTAGATTTCGAGATTTAAGCATTTTTGACGCCCAGATCACATTCGGTGTGAACTCACCTTTAGGCTGCAAATAAATACCACTGCTGAAGTCCCCTTTCAGGGAATTCTCACAGCCATAACATCTAAAACTCATCGTGAATATGCTTAAAATCCAAACCTTTAATAAAACACCCTAAAATAGTTTCACCGTATGACAAACTTTTGGATGAATATTTGTTTTGTGGTATAATGGTGTTGATTTCAAGGCAAAACTAAAGTACAATTTTACTAAAGTTGGGCTTACCATTGATTTATATTAGTTATTTCTGTTTTTGACACAGGCGAAATGGGAATTTGCTGTTCATTAGAAATTTGGGGTTCGAATTTAGAATGAGCTTTATAAAAACTGTAGAAACTAAAAGAAATCCTTACTTTTTCACAGCGTCAGCTCTTCACAGCACCTAAACGATTCACATCACTAAGCAAATTTTAATGTCTGGCCATGTCAACTGCAACCAATCATAAAAACTGCTGGCTATTTTTAAAGGGCAAAGTTACTCACTATGCTAATTTAAAAAACACCCCAAAGATACATAATAATGTTAAAATAAAGCAAAATAAATGTTGTCCGACCCTGCCGCTACCTGCTGGAACTACCCAGTTTTTGAGGCTCTAGCTGGCAATACAGTCAACGCAAATATTTTGATCTTGGACTTTTCTTCCTCTTCCTCTGCTAGGGAAATCTTGAGCTCTTCAGCTCCATTACTTTCTTGTTTACTCATGGAATGCATGAGCAACATCTCACCTCCGGTCATATGGTCTTATGGTAAATACAGAAAATGCTGAAGTTAACTTACAAGGAAAAAAATATATAAATTAAATATATTACGGCTGCAGGGTGTCATGATTGAACTGGAAATCCATTATGCAACTAGAGTTAGCCACAGCTATAGAAATTCCTGATCTCATAGATCTTGACTTGATTTCTATAAGGAAGAGCTGTCCAACTTTGTTGCTTGTGGAAACAAATAACAGCCTCTGACCCTAACACCAGGCCAGTTCTGGCCTTGATGTCATGTAATGAATCATGTGTGGGCTGGGTCAGGTCAGACTCTAAATTTTTTGTTGTTGTTGTGGGTTTTTTTCTAATATTGCTTAATTTTAAAATGTGTTTAAACACATAAAATGGAGGACCAGTAATTTAGTTGTTTGTTCTTGTATAAAGAAAGTTGCATACAACAGGTAAATATACACAAGCAGAGCATGTATACGGTGCGCAAATAGGCCCCAGCCCATTTTCTGATCAGTTTCTCACACCCTCATTTCAACTAGGTTAGGATCACGTTGGAGGCCATCCTGCAGCTGTGGTAGTTGGGACAGAGGCACATCTGCATCTGCTTCTTTATACTCTGTCTATGAACACACACATTTGGACAGGATCTACATGGGTCAGTGCTTGCTGTGGAATGGATAAAATGCTACACTAATAAAATTTCTATTTAATGTATTAATGCTACTAGACCCAGCCAGCTTGTGTGGCAAAGGCCACTTCACCAACCGGGCATGCAAGGAATGCAACAATAAACAGCAGTCCTAGTCAGCACAGAGGTGCGTGCCACACGGACTGTTTGGGTCCAGAAGCACTAATGACTTCCACAAATGATTATTATTATTATGTATATGGGTTTTCTTTATACTCAGGTCCACAGTTCAAGTTGGTCAAACTTGGGTTAGATTGGGGTTCATGCCAATGGACCAGATTCAGGTTGGGATAGATTTACTAAGCCAAGTTATACTCTACTTCCACACCTTTGCCTGAGTACCACAAAATTTGAAGAATCAAGAGGTTGCTTAAACAGAACTTGTCCTCAAGTTACTCATGTTTTTTGAAGCTGTCGGACTCAAGAGACCCACAATTAAGATGATTATCCACATAGAAAAGAGATTGATTCATAGTCCGTCGAAAGAGGCTGGCCTGCCTGAACTATTCCACAAGTACACAAAAGAGCTCAAAACAACATCTAATGCACAATACTTCTCATTTACCTCAGTTAATGTCGGCAGTAAGAAAATGACTTGTCAGAAATGGCCTGCAATGGATGTTTAAGGTGAAAACAACCACACCCAGTCATTAGTCCCACCTCTCATTCGCCAAAAAAACATCCTAAAAACCATGCAACACTCAACAATCATCATCAAGCAGACCAGAACCTTTCTGTGGGTTAAGTAAGTAAATGTAAAAGGTTTCCGAAGGTGCTGATCCTGTAACATTGCATGCTTTGCACTGGCAGTCACACATGGAGGTGGGAATGTGATGGTCTGAGGCTACTTTACTTTTTATGGGATTTGGAGAGTTTGCTGTATTTAATGGAATAACTGGTTCTGCTCTCAAGCAAAAAAAAAAAGTAAATAAATACATAAAAGAGAATTCCTGCCTATATTTCTGTCATTTTAAGCCCAAGCAAATTTTGATCAAACAGAAGGAAAAAGATTCAAACCACACCAGCGAATTCTCTTCTACATCGCACAAAAAAAGGTTTTAAAGGGGCTCATTTGAAGTATATTCTTAAATCTGACTGAGATTAAACAAGCTTTCATGCTTGAAAACCCTCTAATGGTGCAGATTCTGATGCACATATTTTTTTAATTACTGACACTATTTTGAAGAAACACATGAGAACTATCAACTGTTACAGTTTTTGCTTCATTTCTTGTGTAAGAACCTAAATCAGACAGTGCAAATCAACCTTTTATATACTATGAACCTTGGACAACGGCGACTGGAAACTGAAAGTGACAGAAACCTATTTCCTTGATGTATTTAAAATTAATCATCGGCAGTAATCAATTCAAGGTCAACTAAAAAGATTCTGAGATTATTGCTGTGAGAACACTGAATAAATCACAAACTAAGAAAAATATGAATGACAGCTACCGCCAACTTTCCAACCTTGTACCATGTGGAGTGTGCAGTCTAATTGCCATCCTTTCAATAACTGGCATCACCTGGCAGATATTTTAAACAGGAATAAATGTGGGTGGCATAAAATTGCCAAAAAAAAAAAAATACTATAAATTACTAATGCAGCTCCAAGTTGGCGAAATAAGCAGCTCTGTTTGGATGGTGTTCATTAGGATGGATTTCCTGGCATTAGTGAATTGCTTTATGTGGGGTACAACTAAGGTGATAGTTGCAATTCCTTCATTTCATAGCAGAGTTGCGTGTTTATAATATAATGATGAATTTTAATGGTGTATTCAGCTGCAGGCTCTACTCCCGCTTAGCTCGCCTGCAAGCAAATAAGATTGAGGGCCTATTTGATCAAGTAAATTTATAAGTCGGTAAGGCATTTGCATTGACTCAGCAGTGATAGATGAATTCAAGACACTTGTATGAAAAATGTAACTGCAGGACATCTTTTCACAATTTGTCCCCATATACTTTTAGCTTTACTCTGAAAATAAGCCCATAACAGTGACTTTTGAGATGAATGAGAGATTTTTACCATCAGAACCACAGTTGCTTCAGGCTCAATGGAAATCATAACCAAGGTTGAATAATGTCTTATGGCTTAAAAGTTTTTTCTGCCTTTGTAAACTTGTGTGTTTGTGCATCAGTATGTGCAAAGGCTATCTGTGACAATTCAAAAAAGAAGAAGGAAAAAATAAATAAAAAAGAAACACACACATATATATATATATATATATTCATATATATATCCATATATATATATTTTTTCATTAAAATTCAGAACAATCTAAGCAAAAGATAACAGATGTGCAATCCAACAAAAAATTCTTAATATAACATTTAACACCTGCACATTACCTATTTGCATCATGGATTGCAAGGCTTTCAAGTGAAGATCAGGATAAAAGATGTGATTAAAGTGGAGGTTAGGAACCGCTGAGATCTCTATGATGTCCACCAGTCTTTTCACCGAGCAATACTGGCATCAGTGCTTTCTTCTGGGGGGTTTAACTTTATCATTATACTTTTTTTTTATTAGTTTGCAAAATTTTTCGTTAAAGCCGTCCCTAGATGTTCTTGAATGGAGAGAACAAAGTAGAAAACAGGTATTTCTTCTCTGTCTATAATGGGATTTCCAAAATATCCAGCCAGTGTTTTACTTTTGCTTCTCTTTCTGGTTTGTTATTCTTCTACTGTCATTTATTTTTATTTTATTTTACATCTGATCTACCTTGTGCTGCACTCATCCTTGTTTCTTCTGTTCACTGTGTTTTGATAGACTTGGTTTTAACGATTTATAAGAATACCTGTCAATAGATGATGTCAGGTGTTTGAGTTCAGTTAAAACAGAATCCAGTAATCTCGTACTCGTCGTCTTCCGCTTGATCCGGGACCAGGTCGCAGGGGCAGCAGTCTCAGCAGAACTGCACTGCACTGAACTGCTTCACTTGAGACAGGAACTGTCCTCCAAACAGAAGGGGACAAACCACCTTTTTGCGGTCGAGAATCATGGCCTCGGACTTAGAGGAACTGATTCTCATCCCGGCTGCTTCACACTCAGCTGGGAACTGCCCCAGGTCTTGACAGGAGGAAGCCAGCAGGACCAGGTCATCTGCGAAAAGCAGGGACGAGAGCCGCTGGTCCCCAAACCAGACCCCCTCCAGCCCTTGGCTACGCCTAGAAATCCAGTCCATAAAGAATCCAGTAATCATGATCAGTCAATTTACCATTTTAATTGTTTACTCTTAAACCAGTAACCAGTAAGACCTCGCTGTAAAGAAATGTTACTTAAAACAATGCCCTCAATATTTTTGTATTTCCCAGTAAAGCTTAATACATAGTGTTAAATGTAGTTTTATAATAATAACCACACAGGTGTTCATTAAACTGAGCAGCTTAATAAATGACTTTGGGTTATTTCTGAATTAGATTAAGTCAAAATAGTCTTGACATTTTGTTCAGTTTAAGGTCAACTACTGTTGTTTCAAAACACATTTAATTCTTCAAAATAAAACATTTTCCAGTATTTCCTCATTTTAGCTCAGTATATCATCTGTATTCTTTCATGCTTAAACATAATCATTAAAAACTTGTACTTAGATCATGGTTAGTTGGATATCTTTATCTTCTCGCTCAAGCAGAGAAAATAATCCAAACCATATATAATGCTTTTGTGAAAGGGTGGGCGATTTTAACACTGGGTTTAACTGGTTTAAACTCCATAAACACTTGAAAAATAATTAAATTCAGAAATTTGATAATAACCGTCACTGACGTATTTCTATTCTCTTTTGTTTGGTAGTAATGCATTGGTCAGTTCCTACATCGAATGTTATAGTTTTTAGACCTGAATTGGACTTGAAAGACTAGAAACTTGCCTTTTTGTGCTACTGAGTTTTAAGATTTATCTTTGTTTAGTAGACCAAAGACTAAAGCTTTGACTTAGAATTGCACCTCAGAGAGTTTAGGCTTGGCTTGAATTTGCCACGAAAAGACCTAAAACTTTACTTGGACTAAATCCTTAAAAACCTAACTTGGACTAGTGACTGAAATAGCTGAGACTTGCCTTTTAAAGACTTGAGACTTGACATGAACTTGCCGTTTCAAAACTTGATACTTGATTAGGACATGAGCCTCGGCAACCTGAGAAAAGTATTTGCCCTGTGAGGAAACTTGGACCCATCTCTGGTGGAGATCCTGAAACATATTCTGTCTATTTGATTTCACAGCTGATGAGAGATAACAGTAAAAATTAGGTAAATAAGGTACATAGATCCTGCAATGATCTGGTTCAGTTAATCTACTAATGCAGTTTACTTATTTATCTTTCAAGATGATTTAATGCAAGTCTGGATTAAATCCTCCTCCATTAAGAAACTGCTAAACCAGTATAATCTCTATTTTTATCCAGCTTCCACCATAATTTTTTACTTTTCCATTGTGTCATTGTTTAAATTCATAGCAATAAACCCAAATAATATTTTCTGTACCCAAACAAGTTAAGGTTTCCCCTGTAAAAATATGTGACAAAGGCACTTTGGAGGATTTTCAGAGCAAGTCGAGTCTAGTGTGATGAATTGCAAATGAAAAATAATGTGTTACATAGGGGACTTCAGACGACTTTGAACAGACTTTTAAAAGTCTGACAGCCTCTCATTTTGCTACAGCAATGCGTCATGAATGAGTCATATGTTGGAACTTTATGCACTGAAGACTGATGTGCTTTCAGGATTGTAACTCATAGGCATACAGCTTATTTCAGGCTCATATCTCTTGTTTAAGGTAGAATTTTAGAGAAATAAATATTCAGTTTCATGAGTTAAACTCACAGGTTAGACAGAAAGCCGGAATCACGTGGTAACTGAAGGTTTGCATTTGTAGAAGTTGTTACCCCGAAAGAAGCAACACTGACATCATCTGCACTGTCCACAAAAGTTTCACTATTCAAAGGATACTGTGTGCTTCTCTTTTCAACAAGATGATTTCCATCATGTCCTGACAAAAGAAAAGACATTTGATGTCTGTACAATGAACCTGATCATTTCATACAAAGGATTCAACTTTTAAATGTAAGAGATTTTCATATATGATCTGCTTTGATACAAACCTTATAAATAAATTGATAAAATATTTCATTAATTTTGTGTTACTTTATTAATGAATACATGTCCAGCTAGAAAAAAACATATAAATTATCAGTGTTATCGTTACAAACCTACATACAATACTTTTATATTTATTTTGACATTTAAACATAAACCTAAGCAATGATAAATAGAACTTATTACTTCCAAATCTATTCTTAAGTTTTTTAGGGCTTATTCCAAATGTTTGTTGGTGGTGTGCTCTAAATAGATTATATATAGATTAAGTCCAGTCCTCATGAGCTACTACTTTGCAACTTTTTGATGCACACCATTTTTAACACACCTTAATCAAATGAGTGGCTTGTTACCAAACCTCTGCTGAACTAAATGAGGGGACTGAGCCTTTAGATTCAGGTGTGTTAG
>JAUZNJ010118557.1:0-19352 GCA_034780135.1 Jordanella pulchra | reverse complement strand
ACCCCCTTTCCTGTCAGCCTACTGTCAGAAAAACGAGCCACTAGTGCTGTGAAAAGCTCAAAAAAAAAAAAAAGTGGATGATGCTATAGAGTGTATACTGGCAAACCTCAAGCCTGTTTATGAGAGGACAACCTTTGGTGATAAACACACATAACAGCAGGCTGTAGCCATCCAGAGACCTAATCTGTGATCAGAATAGGAAGAGGCCCATGTGTTCATGTCCACTTTAACTCAGTGGGATTCACTTCACAGTCTTCTCCTTTCAGTGTGATTTGCTGCACAAACTCACAGAGGGAGCTCCTGTGTATATTTTAGTTCCTAGGCACATATAAGCTATAATTACCTGGACCAGAGTCTACCTCCTCTGTCATTGAGACAATTTGTGAAAAATAGAGAATTCAGCTCACACAGAGAAGCACAGTGACCTTCGATTATCTGCCAAATGGTATTGAAGTGTCTTTGTACAAACAACAGAGAGAAATTATGAAAAAGATCACAGGTGTAGAGTAGGCAAACAAAGAAAATGGTGTGGCTTTCTTTAAAATAGATACAAAGATCCTTACAAAAGTATTTACAGCACTGAATTTTGTCACATTACAAATTTTTATATAAATTATTGGGGCTGTATATAATAGAGCAACACAAAGTGGTAAATAATCACGCAATAAAAGTAAAACAAGATTTTTAGAAATAGGTGTATTTAGCCACCATGAGTACTGACTCATAACTCAGTCTTCTTACTGCAGGGGCACACCTAATTTGTTTGTCCATATGTAGACATTCATCAGTACACATACAAGCTCATACAGTGGTCCTAAAAAGGTGGTGACATTCAGCATCTAAAGTTGGCAGACAAAGAGGATGGAAATAAAAGAGGGAAAGAAGAGAAAGAGGGACAGAAAGTGCTGAGTCTGACACTGTCTGTGTGTGCCACAAACACATGAACCAATTAGATAGAAATCTGTTTCCTTTGCCCTGACTGTTACAGAACCTTCCCTGTCCTAAACCCTTGAGGCAGACTGCAGCTTTAGGGTTATAGTGACACAGTGTCTGTGTAGTGTAAGTTAAACGTTTGGCATAGATGGTCAGCAGACATGCCTTAGGCAGGTGTGTTGTGTGGCCCTTCAGACAGAAGAAGACTGACAGAGCAGAGTATCACAACAGGCCGACAGCTGAAATTTTCACATGCTTGAAACCTGTATGTGACCAAATTACGATCAGAATGGTAACCTCTAAAAACACCTCAGAACCTTTATATTCTTCAATTCTGAAAGTCGCTTCCACACACATTGTGAATATATCATAATTCTGCAAATTGTGGATGTCCTTCTTAAACAAAAAAAGAAAAAAAAAAAAAAAGCCAATGTTACAGTATAGACAAAGGACAGTCACAAGCTTGTATCATTAATATTGCACACCTGAATGCACATTTGCACACTTGCATACCCACACAGCACAACCTTTCAAACCTATCTGGACTGTTCTACTCAAAGAGGGCACTGGGTGACGCAGTCCTTTTATGACGATTATTGATCCTCTGGAGTGCAGTAAAAACTATCCCCAGACAACAAAAATAACTGTAACCATATAACAGCTTCCTGCCTGAGGAACATATCCCACAGAGCAGCCACGTGAGCAGACTATTCCTGGATTATACAGTAGAACCCTTACAGGCTCATGGCACTGTCCAAGTACTTACACATACATAAGATAAGGAAAGCAGAAGGTTATGGAAAAGTGAAAAGTCAGTTAGGTCTTGTAGCTGAAAAATGAGCATTTCATATATTTCTGCTCATTGGGAGGCTTTCAGTTTAATTGTTTATGTGCAGCTCTTTGCTCTCACCATATGGTGGGGTTCACTTTTAATTATGATAATATCGCAGTCTTTGTCGTGCATAGTCCATTTATATAATAAAATTTTCTTGATGCAGTGCCCGTGACATGTGACGCCCTTCATAACTAACACACACTTCAAAATTCCTTCACAAGACACACAGCTTATCAAAAGATACACTCTTTAATACCTTTAAGGGTGTTTTTAGATTATTAAACTGTAAACCACATACAGAGAAAGAGCTCAGTGAACTATTTTTAGTGTGTTTCCTTGTATTCATTTTTTTTTAGTTTACTGCACAGTGACAATATGCAAGATACGTTAACATTCATCCCAAGGTATATTATACTTGTTAGTGTAAAATTGGACAAGTTGCATATTTTTATTAGATCTTTCCACCAAATTAAGTAAAAACTCAGTTCCTATTGAAAGAGATGAATTAGACGATATTGTGACAGAGGTCAAAAGTAGAAAAGGGAATCATGGTAAACTAAATAATGGTTATAGGCAATTTGCTTTTTTAAAAAGATTACCATGTTGGAAAATGTGTTTCAGTCTTTTAAGTGATATGACTTATTTAATAATTTCGAAGAAAGCATAATCACAATGAATGTTCATGCATATATACAGTATAATCCCTTTCATTATATACTGTCATCAATCAAATGTATTAATAGAAAAGGTTTACGCTTTCCACAAATCTGGTATCTCAAGCAAAAACTAAGACACCATCTAAGGTTGTGATTTATAAAAAAACAAACTTGATAGAAAATGTGCATATTTTGAAAAAAAAAAAAGGTGAAAATTAGCGACACAGCTGTTCACTAAGGGAGGAACTGAAGCCAGATCGCGTCATAATTTCTCTCAGAAATGAAATTTTACTTCATATGAAACTTAAATCATAGATCGACTTTAACAAACTTGAAACCGTAATGTGATATAAAAAGAACATCTTCAAAATCAGAGTCTACACATATTAAATATTTCCTTACCATTACCCACCTTTGTCTGGTGATTAAGGGGGTTACTGATAGGGTACCACAGATTATTATATTAATGTAACAAAGTCTGAGAAATTTACATAAAATGCTGTAAACATTTAAATACTGCCAAACCACCTGTACATAATGGTGCGATGAATGATTTAGCAATTATTGAGACTAAAAAAATGCAGGAACACATAAAAAGAGACTATTAATGTTTCCTGATCCAGAATGATGAGCAGAATTCATCAGCTGATCAGAAACCATAGAGTAAGACTGATACAATCCGTCTCCTTTAAGGAAGGCTCATTTCATTCCAGTCTCAAACAGACTGGACCACTCACATCATGTAGGGTGGGCCCATATTGCAACAGTGTAACCATAACATTTAAGATTAAAGCTGCAATGGAGCAATGTTTAATTGATGCATTTATTATGTCGCAAAAGACTTGTTATATAGTTAAAATTTTAACAACTGGATGCTGTAAGAGTTTTTCTTTTTTGAAAAAAAAAGATGCTTTTGTGTCATATCCATAGTTATCTGATTGTTCCTAAACTGTTTTCGCTGACTCTGTTAGTCCCATCTATGCAATCAGGCTCTACCTGCTCCTTGCCAGAGTAATGTGTCATGTATGTAAATTAGTCTGGCTTGCCAGTTAGCCAGAATTGATCAAAAATCAAAAACGCTGAAAACTTTTCTGGTAAAGAGGAAACAAATAATAATAATAATAATAATAATAAAAAGATATTTAGAAGATACAGAAGTCTTGAGGTGGGGCAAAAGTTCACTTCCGTGCCTTACCACTACCCCAAACATATAGCCAGATCCATTATGGAATGGTATCAATCTTTCCACATCGAATCTGACTGAGCTTGAGCGAATGCTACATAATTATTGGCTTTGCACTCTCTAGATGTGCAAAGCAGGTAGAGACTTCTAGCAAAGTACTTGTTACCTTAACCTAAATGAAAGGTGATTCTGCAAAAATATTGACTATAGAAACTGATTACACTACTATAACAAACAGAGAAGAGTTTAGATTTTTAATATATATATATATTTTTAATTTTCACTTTATAACATTTATACAACTTTCGATTTAGCCTATTTAAACAGTTTTGTAAAGCAATGAGAATTTCTACATGACATTATAACCCTTTAAAGAAATTAAAGTACATAATGTACACTCAACAGCTATAAGAACTAGTTATACATTTATAAAGTCATTTATGAAGTCATTTATAACGATTATATCTTTGCAAATACATGGTATAGTAAACCTTTATTAGGCAACATAACATTAGAATTGGAAACTTTTAATGAACAAGTACAAAAATTCACAAATATATGCTGTATCTTAATTGTGGTTTGTTTTGCTGTCACATAAATAAAAGTTGTTTGTCAAAGCCCAACCCTCCACAGTCCACTTCTGAGTCTGGCTGCAAGCCAGCCCTGTGACAGAACCCTCTTATCGATGCCACTCTTCATCTGTCCTTAGAGGCCCATTGTCTGCTAGATTTGGAGCACTTCAAGCTCTGATCTAAGTACAAATCAACATGTAATATATACGGTGAAGTATGGTATTTTAACAGTTAACATACTGAGAATTTCTTCTGAAAGAAGCTGCTGTACTGCAAGACAGAAAGTATAAAAGAAAGAGAGAAAACTGACTTAACAAATCTCAGTTCATCCTCCTAATAACTTATCATTTGTCTGTGTTATCACCTCGTTAGAGGTTGCGGTACTGGCTCCACTAAACAAGACGCACACTGAGTAGCGCTATGCAGTCCCCAAACCCCTCTAGAGAAGCTTTCAACAGGGGGAAGGTCTGTTTGATCTCAAGACTCATCTGCTTCATTTCTCTTCTCTTATGTGGTACTCACTAACCATCACTTTGATTTGTGGTCAGGCTCAAGTGAAGTGCGTTAACCATGTAGAACACAGATGCATTTAACTGCATAAACATATACTAACATCCACACCATCAGAAAAAAACAGTTATTTTGCAAACCTAACAAAGAATGAAATTAGCATGCTAGCTTGTCAAGTGTTTAATGACATTTAATAAGCTGATTGTTTAGGCTTTAAACATGGCCTGCTGAAGAAATTAGCAGTGCGCTCTCCTATCACTACTGTGTTGTCTATTTCTACGAACTCTCAGAAAAACATATCAATCTCCTTATTATGTCTAATCTTGGAATTAAACTATAGAAATATTCTTCTACATTTGATCTAGTCTTATTCTTACCAGTAAAATATAAAAACTGCTAACAATTATTCTTTAAAGCCTTGCATATAGATGCTTAAATTGTTTAACAACATATTACCGCACAAAGGAAAAGCTTTGCAGAAGAAACACAAAAAAACTCATGTTCAGAGGCTTTGATCCTCAACGTAGATGTCACAGGTTGATATCAGATATGGTCTGATGATTTGATTTGAGCGTTAGGAGAGTCTTGTTTTTGTGCAAGTTTTTGGTGGATGGACATCAAGGGGTCTTGCACCACATTCCATGCTTCTGCCACTGTGTGTTGAAGATTTTAAGCACCTGATGTGCATACAGCCCATCGGAAGGAGCGGATACAAGAGTTAGTAAACTAAAGCCTTTGGAGAGTTAGCGAAGTTAAGCTTGGTGACGTAGTAACTGAAAGCGACTCAGTGACACCATTCGCCCCAGGATCTGAATCCTGGGGCAAATGGTGTAAATTCATCAAGCCATGACTGCCTCTGAATTATCTGGTGAATCCAAACATGGTGCATAGGTGCTCAGTGATGATGTTCTCTTACTTTAACAAGCAAATACAGCTGTTTAGTTGTAACCAAAATCACTATCTTTAAAAATGAAATACTGAATACAGAGTAAAATATAATATACAGGGGCTATTGGCAAATTGATGTTACATAGGAGACTAGTTTAAACTCCTAAAGAATTGTTAACTTGTTCAGGCCGGTAGTTTTTTTAATAAAAGTTTTGAAACCTGACAATATTGCACAGTAGCAATGGTGACACTATTGTCTCCCAAAGAGGGATTTGACACCCTTTTAATCAACACAATGGGATGTGAGCTGATGGATGTATCTGGTGCCAACATATCAATAAAAAAAACAAATGACAGCACCATATAATGCAGTAATGTGAGGTTTTGGTCAGTTCACTTATATCTATGGGATCATGCTTTACTTTTCTTACAATAGATGTATTGATTTAAAGTCTGAAAAAGATAATGAGAAAATGTTACCACAAGACTTTGTATGCACTCTAATTGCCTGAAGTCATTATACATTTAAAGAGAAAATATATAATTTTTTCTAAAATCTCATTTCCAAAGTGTAAAAAAAAAGATTTACATCAAAATTGTTCTAACATGAACATACAGTAAAGAAACAACCACATAAATAGATTAAGACAATGGATAGCCATGATGTAATGCAAGAAAGGGAGTGAAACTAAAAGCATGCTATTTCTCTGCTTGCAAACTAACTCTGTGCAGCTACATGTGAAATAGATTCTAATGCCAAACAGAGTCCTTCATGCTGCCTGGTTGCCATGCACCTAAACCTAAAAGATGGTAAGAATTTGAGTAGATTATGTTGAACATAAGAGATGCACCCAGTTTGCTTTTTTTGTGTTAAAAGCATTTCCACAGGACTACACAAAGCAAAAGAAAGAAGGACTGATTTTGTTATTTCCTTCTGCACTTAACTGTGCTAATTCTTATGGCATTTGGGCTCAAATTACAGGTTATCTTGAATAAAGCATTGGAGATTGGGCTGATGGGGGAGAATAAATCCATATGGAGAAGAAATCAAAGATATTACTTCAGACACTCTTCAGCACATACATAAAAAGTAATAGGGATTAACTCATAAAGGGTTGTTAACTACTGAATGTAGTATGTTTGTATTTCATTTTCACCTTTGAAGGAAGAATTGTTTAACAAAATTGCAAGGGGTTCATAAATTGCTTAAAACAAATACAAAAAAGAGAAGAAGCTTGATTAGTTAAAGGGATTTAGAAAGCCTCAATAAAGTTACCCTAATGAAACATAGGCACGCAAAACTAGCTAGACATTCCACTGACTACATCCATGGTACAATTTAAAAAGTAGACTCGTTAAAAAGCTGTAACAGCTTCTCCCGATTTGCTTTTACGTGCGTGAGAAATGCGTATAATGAAAAGCTTGACTTGCTTTTTATCAGTACTTCTGCAAGAAAAACAGCAAGAGGAAGAAAGAGATAACAAGAGTAAGAGAAGAACGCACACTGACAGATAGACACAGAATGAAAGAGCTGTAGATAAGGCCAGGAGATTTCAGATACTGCCTTTTAGCAGTTCAGCCATGGTGAAGGCTGAACACAGCTGTCAGATACAGATGGCGAGGTGTTAATAACATTCAGAGTTTTGCAGTGATTAGTTTATTTTCTGATAATAAAATTGTTAGCGCTTGCTAATCGCGTAGCTACACCCTGCCAAGCTCATGTTCCAGCACACCAGTCGGCTGCCATTTATGTGCCATATTGCAGGACTGAATGGCTATATATTGTAGTTAGCCTACTTGCAACAAGATTAAACAAAACGACTGCTTCATAGCTATTATAGGTATACCTGTCGACAAATATACTGTAATTATATGTTTTTGAATGTGGAAATTTTGTATCATTCTTTTTTGTGAACTTATATTTGTTCATTTTCAAACAGTAACATTAGAATCTGACCTTAAAGAAACTTTGAAGGTGAAAAGGTAGCTTAATCATCAGAATTACTAGCAATCATATATAAGATTAGTGGGCTTTCCGTTTGAATCCTTTCATTTCTGACAAAAAGTGATTCATCTGGGTGATGACATGCATTTAAAAGATTCAAATGTGCACAGCCGTAACTGCTACAATGAATTTAACACCATCACACTCAGTACAGTAATACCTTTATACTACATTGGATTTTGTAGATAAAAAAAAGCTGTTACCATTTCCAAACCATTTTAGCTTAAGTAAATACCAGAGTTTAAGCACATAGAATTTCTATTAATAATTTTCCTTCCGACTGGCCAGACTGTCAGATTCCAAATCCACTTCTAAGGGAAGGTAAGGGGGGCAACTGGGTTGTCTCTGGTACCAGGATAGATCCGTAACAAAACTGCAGCCATGGAGTTATGGTAACCATTTACTTATTTATTCACTTTTCGAATGAACACGTTTGTGAAGAAAATATGTGGGATTAATATCTAGGATGCATTTATCTTTTGTTCTTTTGTCTTAACTGTTATTGCCGCACTGATAAAAGAAGATCCGAATTCCCCACCCGCAAAACACTAAAATTGGATACAACTGACACAACTATAATGTTGACTACAGTCACCAAAGTACTGTATATTATACCTGTTGCAATGCAGGCAGAGAGATGAAGGTGTGCAGTTTAATGTGTCCCTTTGCTCTCGGTCAGGTATCTGCTTAATAATTTTGGAATACTAAGGACACACTACATTGAGGCCTCAAGCCACAGATATAGCCCACCTACAGACTACAGCTAGACATCTCTGGTCTATGTGTCCTTTGGTCCAAAGAAACTCTGCAGTTTTTCAAGACACTGTGTATTTGTTTGAAAGTTTTTATTAGAACGGCTCAGTGGAGGCTTTGTGGAGGTGTTACTTATGTTCAGTGGGAAATCAGAGTGGATTCGCTCTCGTCTTTCTGACTGCAAACACAGATGCTGCTGACTGACTGCCTGTCAGTGCTTTGAGCGGCCTGTAGCAGCCCTCACTGCTTGCTGAAAACTGTAAATTCAGAGTGATCCATGATCTTCACATTGCCATCAGTCTCCAACAACACAATAGTTAGAAAATAGTTGCTGCATTTGTCACTAGTCGCTTTTAAAAAAAATAAAAAAAGTTAGAAAAGGGGTCTAAAAAGTTGCCAAATATAGTGACAAAGTCTCGAAAGACTTAGAGTAGGGAAAAGTGGTAAGTGGGCAGCCGAGCTACTCTGCATTTGTTATAATATTCATTTCATTTTATTACACAGACACCCCCCCCCACACACACACACACACACACCAGACACACACACACACATATATATATATATATATATATATGCTTGTTCTATAATTAAATCATAATTTAACTGAAATTTCCATATATTGATTTATAAGTCACAATAAAGTTACTAATAATAAAATATATATTCAATTATCACATAAAAACATGTTTATTTGCTAATTCTTTTACCTAGACATGTTCCAAGGTGGAAAACTAGAAAGTACGAAGTATGAAGCAGGTAGGATGGGGGACAAAGGGAAGAAGAAGAGGTGAGGAAAACAGAATGAGATATAATTTCTTCCAAAAGGTAAGCCTTGAAAGTGGCACAATTAATTGGACTTCATTTCTGGGAGATCATTTCTGAATGTAAGTCGGGCTGTAAAGGCTCAGTGCTGCGTTCATAATTGCATAGCGAAGACACAAGCAGTCATCTGCAGAATTTATCTTCCAACCTAATCATGCTACCTCCTTTGAAGAGGCGTTTATGTCTGTATGCTAACAGTCGCTAAATGAGGCACCACTGTAAATTCACTAAAATGCAGCTTTATTTGGGTTTACTTTTTGCTTCTATATTACATAGTCTCCCAAAGTATTTACGCATTACATGAACTTTGGAGATGCTTTTTGTTTTCCATCAGCCTGGTTGACAACATAAAAACAGGGTTAAAATGCAAAGAAGAAAAACTATTTAGCCACATAAATTAACTCTGAATTAACTTGGTCTCCTGCTGCCGAATGCAGATTAGAGAAGAAACCTGTGTCTTGGGTAATTGAGCCCCTCCCTGACAGGGTAATGATTTTGCTGTTAAATGTAACACAGAAGCAGGTATTTTGTGCTCTGTGCAGCAACCTTAGAACTGAACAACACTGAAGACACAAAGGAAGGTTTATCAAGGTCTGAGAAGTAGACTGGAGATAATATAAGAGGTTTGTATGATAAGCATAACAAGAAGAACAGGTGAATGAAAAGTAGTTCTAAACAAAAGTTAAATTAATAGCTGTGTTCAAACTTATGGAGTAGATAAAGCATTTGGAAATTGTTAAAATGTAGGAATAGAGTCTTTGAATACACACACTTGTTCTTGTGTGTGTGTTGGGTGTTTGTGTGAGAGAGACAGAAGGTTCTAGGGCTGCTGTGTGCTGTACCGGCTGGCAGGGTGGCTGTCAGAATGGCCCTGTTTCCTGTGTCAGCTCTAAAATAGGTCCAAACACAGCAGAGATGCACGACACACTCTGGCTATTTACAGCAATCACACAGTGTGTGAGCAGGATGCTGCCAAGAGTGTGGAACCAGACGTACTGTATAACTGCTAACAGTGGGAAAAAAAATGCATTCTCTCTAAATAGCATATACAATGACAATACAAGGGAATGTTGCAAGTGAAGCCATCTCAAACTGAAAGATGGTGTATTGCCATCAATGTTTTAGAGCTAAAAATCACATGTGTGTAGGAACAATATCCGACCTTGACCAGTCCACGTGTATCATGTAATAGAATCACGCTTGAAAGGGGCACTGTGTCCCGCTTATGTCACCATACTCACCTAGTGTTCGCTGGAAAGTTGCCCTCTATGTGTCCATGCAAAAGAAAAACTATAACAAACCTCCCATAATATTCTTTTATGCTTCAGAGCATTTCGTTTATGCTCCCCAACTGTTTTAACTTAGTTACTTTGTTTTAAAAAAATCTCAAATTTCCATTCGCTAAGGTATAAACCTTTGAATGCACCTGAAAAAAATGTGTCTTACCTCAGCTGGCAATGTGTCTTGAAAGGATTTCTTACCAAAGCCTTAGTTAGAGTCATTTAAATATACTTTTTTGGAATAGTGGGAAACTTTTCATTCTCAAAATTGGTAGAGTTTTGACTACCACTGCTACTAGTCATGGACAGATAAACTCCAGTACAACTTCATGAGCAAACATTTTGGTAGTGGTTTCTGGTTTGTGTTTAAATATCTCAGTTGTCGAATCATGTTTGACTGACTTGCTAAAGGTCTACCATTTTAGGGGAATCAGTGCATTTAGCAAGACATTCTAACTTATGTAGCATGAAAGAGAATGTTAAAGAAACAAAACTGGTATGACACACAATTAAGGTGGCCTACAGCCAGTTTGGTTTTCAATAGTTCTGGTTTTTAGGCAAGCCTGCGTGACTTCCGCATGTTCCTTCTTTGCTCTGGCCTTTAGAACATTTGCATCTCTTTTTATCAAATGTCGGCCCACACATGAATCGTGAGTATTGTATACTGCTATTTTGAGGTTTAAAAACTCTATAAATACAGGCAACGTTAAGGTTCAGGGCTTCTAGTTTCACTTTGCAGGACGCCCACACTTTCTCTGTTCGTGCAGTTCTGTCTTTCATTTAGTGTAGCTTTTGTTCATGATTTCCTTCTATGACCTTCAACCAGCAAAGGATGGGTTTAAAGGTCAGAGACAAAAAGATAACTTAAAATTAAATTTTTTTTTACAGAATTCTCATTTGAAAAAATTAAAATAAAATCCAGACACAATACAGTGCGTGCAGAGTTATTAGGCAACTGAATAAAAACCAAATATATACCCATCTCACTTGTTTATTTTCAAACCACTAAAACAAAATTAGAAATAAACATGCCTGACATTCAAAAACAAAACCAAAAACTAATTAGACCAATATAGAAACCATTCTATACCATGACACTCAAAAGCCTTCCATCAATAGATTTTGTCAATTGCTTGATCTGTTTACGATAATATTGCGTGCAGCAGCCACCACAGCCTCCCAGACTCTGTTCAAAGAGATGGACTGTTTTCCCTCCCTGTAGATCTCACATTTTATGAGGGAGCCAAGGTTCTCTCTGGGGTTCAGATCAGGTGAACAAGGAGGCCATGTCATTATTTTTTCTTCTTTTAGACCTTTACTGACCAGCCACACTGTGGAGTATTTGGATGCATGTCATGGAGCATTGTCCTGCATGAAAATAATTTTTTTTCTTAAATGACACCGACTTCTTCCTGTACCACTGCTTAAAGAAGGTTTCTTCCAGAAACTGGCAGTAGGTCTGGGAGTTGAGCTTCACTCCACACTCAACCTGAAAAGTTCCCACAAGTACATCTTTGATGATACCAGCCTATACCAGTTCCCCACCTCCACCTTGAGAGCATGTGACTTGGAGTTGAGCTCTCAGCCCTTTACTGATCAAGCCTCTGGTCCATCAAGAGTGACTCATTTCATTAGTACATAAAACCTTAGAAAAAGCATTCTTAAGATATTTCTTTGCCAAGTCTTAATGTTGTATCGTATGTTTCTTGTTCAAAGATAGTCGTTTTTCAGCCTTCCTTCCTTCCTTGGCCATGCCCCTGTGTATCACACACCTAATGCTTTTTGATACTCCAGTTCTGAAATATGGCAAAACTGGTGGCAAATGGCATCCTGGCAGCTTCACACTTGATTTTCCTCAATTCATGGACAACTTATTTTGCACCTTTTTTTTAACACACTTCTTGCGACCCTGTTGGTTATTTTCCATTAAGCATTTGATGATGTGTTTGGTGATAACACAAAAGTTTGGCAATTTCAAGACTGCTGCACCCCTCTGCAAGACATCTCACAATTTTTGACTTTTCAGAGTTTGTCAAATCTCTCTTCTGATCCATTTTGTCAAAGGAAATTAAGTTGCCTAATTAGTGAGCACACCTTCTATAGGGTGTTGTTGTCATTAGACCACACTCCTTCTCATTACAGAGATCCACATCACCTGATTTACTTAATTAGTCAAGCCTATACAGTTTAGAGTAGGACAACTTGTATGAAAGGGATGATGCTATCAAATTACTCTTTTGTCTAATAATTCTGCACACACTGTAAACAGTCAATATCCTTGATATGGTGCCTCTGTCCTTGTGCTCAGGATGTAGCTAGTTAGTGTCCGGCTGGTCAAACTATTCTTGAATGTGCGAACATACGAATATGGAAAGAAAAGCGGAAATGTGTAAGAGAGGTGCCAGTCAGATCAGTTCTCAGTGCCATTCAGTTTGTCACCAGGGCCTTCAATGCATTCACCACGAATTAGAAAAGGACAAAGAAAAAGCTTTTTTTTTGGCCTAGTAAGGTTAGTTAGCCGTTTTTCAAAAAACCCAAAATAATCTTATACAGACACAGTGTAGTGACTATATTTGTTGTTGATAGTTCAAAATCCCTCGGAGGAGTCTGTTGAATTTCAAGCTGTGGAAAATTCTTAAAAGCCCTTAAAATTACCCCTTGAACCAAAATGGCTAAATACCCGTTGGTCTTACCAAATGCCTCCACAGGACATTTTTTTCTTATTCCTGAGGGTTCTGTCTTTACAGGGCTCTCATTGCTGGGGCATAACTTTAATTCTATATTTCTAAATACAGATGTGCCAAATTCACGACCTTCTGAAAAGGACTACATTTTAGAAAATGAACCGGGTTTGTTATTGCGAAATACTTTAGTATTTTCTTTGCTAAAATTTGCTAAGTAAAATATTTTGATTCTGAATTCAGTTTACAAAGGATACTGGCAGACTTACTGACAGACTTCTGCATAGCATATTGAAGCTTGAATACATTGTTTGCATAACTAAAGTTTTAACTCATAAAGCTCCCATCAAATGGCAAGAGAAAGCTCTTTTTAAGTGATGTTTCCACCATAAACTTTAGTGAATGGTTTGGATTAAATCTTCGATATCACTAAACAATGAGACATTTTTGAGTTTCAGAGACAAAGGTTAGATTCTTGACATAAAAGTACGTAGTAAGGCTTTCTAACCCAGGTATCAGAGTCTTACTCTGGCCCACATTTAATATTTGGGGATGGTGCACATGAGGAATAAGGAATGCAGTTTTTGTCTTTGCCTTTTTGGCTGCTCAAAAATCAGGGGTCCCCTGAATATGGGAACTCAACTTTTGGAAGTTCAACTTGACAATCGCTAACCTCAAAATAATCATTCAATCTTTCCACAAACCTGGAAAGATTGCAAAGTTTACCATTCCAACTCCATCTCCCTATGAAGACCTGTACAAGACAAAGCTGCTTTATCTCCAGCAGTGACTGGCGTCAGCTTTACTGGATGCCTTCACAATATCTTTTGAGCCAATACCTATTCAAAATTCAAATGTAGCTTTGCAAGTACAGAAGTCACAGGAGGATGTAAAGAGTATGGATTTTTTTCTCATCCTCCTAAAACATAAGAAACCAGGATGATCAAACAAAAGATGAGGTCAGCTTGGCTCCTTTTAAAATCCAAACCCAATAACACCCAACCCAAGCTCTCTGCATCATGCAGCTCAAGTTCATGTGAAAAAGTGTAGGCTGACACATGCACACACTGACAAATCATCATTGCTTTGTTGTAATGTATTTTTTAAAACCCTGGTTACTTTTTGAACCTTTGATGTTGACCTCAGACCTTTGTTGCAATTATAAACTCTGTGTGGTTATTGCAAGCAAAATGTAAAAATATTGTGTCACGTTTCAGTTATTTACCACAATTTCACCAAATTTCACACTTTTTCTCTCCCATTTAGTAGCAAAAGCTGAATATAAATGTTAAATCTGTTTCTAAATATCATATCTATATTTATTTTTTAAATTATTTGTACATCTAATATCAACACATAATTGTTGTATTTATTTCTATATTTATCCAAATCTTACATATGAATAAGTATCTTAAATCTAAACATATATATTTACATCTATATGTTTAAATCTACACCCCAGTGACATAGTAAGGCCAGTGAGCAAAGGAGGCAGCCTTTGAAGCACAGTTCAGTTCAGTTACCCAATTGATATTACCTTTCCTGAAACTTAAAGCTCTAAGTAGGAAACAGAGGTGCAGGACTACTTAGAGTATCTGTCGACTAATTAGGACAGGGCAGCTATTTTTCTGCAAGCAAGGCCTGGAATTCTAGAGCTAAACACACAAAACACGAATCTTGACGTTGACCAGCAGGTTTAAAGCTGACTCTGAATCCCCTACAGCCCCCCTACTCATCTTTCCTTTCCTACTTACTTGTGGTTGAAAAGACATCTGTTAAACAAACAGAGGAGAAAATAGGAGGGGATTGAAATGCAAAAAAGTAATATTTTGGAGAAGAAAATGTAGGCTAGATAAAAAAAGAGAGAATTACATTATATTATATGTTTGCAGGGTTTGTTGATACTGTAGAACCCTGTCAGTGTTATAATAAATGTGACTACTGATAAAAAGGTTTTTCCAAGTTAACAAGTGTGAAACAAACACTTAAAAAGATGCAGAGTTTACATCATGATAAGGTAGTGCATCATTCCAAGGTTTGCTTCTGCTTCTGTTTGCTTTAAAATTCTGGCAACGGCAGTTCCCGGTATCATCCCATAAAATGATTTTTACTTTAAAATGACATTATGTCTGGTATAATATAGTAATATTCTGGCAACCACAGCTGCCATTTTTTACTGCAAATTATACTATTACTTTCTGTGTAGCCGTGGGAATGAAGAGGGATACGTGAAGCCCTACCTTTGACCTCCCTTCAGCAGAATGGTGAAGATAAGCAGAGCCACAAGGATCATTGAAATCTCTCAGGCACACATAGATGGTAACAGCACATACATTTACACCCTCACAAGTACAGAAAATGTGATGTTTCATTAAAGCAATATTAGGTGAGTGTTGCAATAGCAGAGTGCCACTGGGAGGAAGGTCGATTAGGGTTACTATCAAGAGACGAGGGAGGAAAATGAGAGTCAGCGTGCTGCTACTGTTTGCATCTAATTTTTGTGTGATATATGTATTTGACATATGTCTAACTTTGACCTCGGTATCCAGCCCAAGAGCGAGTAGCTACATTTATTGACTATATCATTATGATAATGCAATGAATGGAGAATTTCTTAAAGAATTCATACAGAGAATATCCATTAACCAAATTATTTATGTCTTGAAGAAAAAGAAAAGACATTTGCATGGCCTTTATGCAGATGTGAGAAAGAGAGCTAGAATTTCTTCGGGTGCTCACTCTTGGCACCTCCTCCAAAATTATTCTTCCCTCCTCTCCTTTTTCTGGGGATGGAACACTCCCCTCCTGTTCCCTCACTCCCTCGGTTGTCAAAACTCATCACCACAACTATTCTACTTTGGCTGCATTGACTGAGGAAGAGATTTGTCCCCTTCCACCATTCTCCTATCCCAACCCTTTTACTAATGACATTTTAGGTTCTACAGTGTTTTAGATTTCCTTTAATTATAATGCATACAGTTCAAAGCTAATGGTTTTAAGTTTATGATAAAACTGTGTTGGCAGAATGTCAAACTTGAGCTCAAACACAGTCATTCCTTTGGCTGTGGCTCTGTTCCAATGCTATGCATCTGTGTTATTATGGTTTGTCAGGGGTCATTAGTGTAATCCAAGTAGACAGAAGTTTATACCGTGAGATGCACACCATAGTATTCTCCCCCTATTTGTGTCTGTTTTTTTTCTCTTTGCATCTATATGCAGCCACTTCCGATAATGTCATCCTATACTGTTCTCCGCTCCTTGCAACCAGACACTATCAGCTGTGAACTCATCATTCTCCTTTAAAGACCAGGTCAAAGAGAGGAAGAAGTAGGAAAAAATAACTGGGGAGGTTTGACAGCACTGAAGCTGCTTTATGCGCTCAATAAATGAGCTTCACTGGCATGAGAGGAAGAAGAAATACAATTTTCTGAAAAAAGAGCCAACATACTAAGGCTGTGGAGTGGTGACTAGGAAAGTTCCCATACACTGCAATGTTAGAAATACATGCAAATGCATATACACTCAGCTCAACTAGATTACAAATACATTATCTTCTAAAAGCATTAAACATTGGCAATATTTCAAGGCACTTCATGTAAATGTAGGATGGTTTTTTTTTTTTGTTTTTACCAGCATTGCCCTGTGTCAGCTGTTGAAAATCCATATAATAAGCACAAACGTTCTGACATTACTCTTTATCTCCTTACTATGGAGATGAAGAGCAAAAGTGGAAAACTGTTTGCATGTGTTATGCTAAGAAGGTTAGCTTTAAATGTTATATATCCTTTTTGTCATCTAATCCTTAGCAGACGGTTTTTTATGTGTAGGAAACACAGTTTGGGCATTTTTAATTCAAGTAAACTTAATTTATCATAACATTTAGGATCTTTTTGACTGTTTGTCAATCATTGTCTGTAGTAACATAAGATGTGTGGGGATCATAGAATGACCTAAAAAAATCCCCTTTAAAAGTAATGTTAAAATTGATTTTGATTCCCTCTCCTGTATTCAGTTTAACATTTTAAGTACAGTAACGTGGCTTTTGAAGCTCTGGAAAAAGATTATGTAATGTAATGGATGCAAGAAATGTTTTAAGTAGAACTTATGTTTGTGAAATTTCAATTGATTTTAATTAGTTTTAAATACAAAAAGGTGAAATTTGTCTCAATTCAAGGGTTCTTTGCAAAAGCTTGACTAATAAGCTAAAAAAATTCAATCTTACTGTATAAACACAGCACTGATGTAAAATACACACACAAACAAGATCACATAATTACCCATGTTGATGATCAAAGCAGTAGTTGATGTCAATACTGCATACTACATATTGGATGTTTTATTGAAGTTTTTTTTGTAAGTGTTTTTAACTTCTGTCAGTGTAGTATACGAGCACTCTTGGTAAAGAGTTTTAACAAAATTCAATTATTAATAGAATCCGTAATACTGTTTTGTCGGGCACAATTACAATCTATTTGCTTAATGTCAGAATAATCAGAGACAGTGAATATTTCTAGAAACTAATAATATATAGTTTTCTTAACATCAAACGTTTACATATAACTATATTATGTTATCACATGTGTTGTAATGGCTTTCTAAACCTCTGGTTCTTTATATAATCTGTTTTAATTTAATTTACTTCCATGGATGTTTTTCAAAAGTAAGGAAGAGAACAATTGAGCTGCAAGAATGTGTAAAATCCTTAGGCGCAAATTTTATATGAAGCCTGACGGTACAACATTGGGCAACGTTTGTTCAGTATATGATGTTGCATATGATTGATTGAACATACAATGTCGTCATAATATTCTGATACTATGATGATTTTAAGTAAAAATATTATAGTTTCAATGCATAATTATCATGGCTCATACTTGTGTAATTTTGAACTTCTAAAATAAAGAGGAAAAATTATTTAAAAAAGCAAAACACTTTCTACATTGTGGGCTGTTCTTCAGCAAAGAAACAGAAAAGTCAAGTATGAATGGATGCACATAAAATGCATAGTTACAGCTATGGAGGGATTTTTCCCTTAAAACTAATCAAACCCAACAACTCTGAAATGTTTCATGTAAAACTTAACCAGCTCAATCATCCTACTGTCTGCCTCAGTGGTATTTGTTCCTCTAATACAGTAACTTGCTTTTCAGATAGCTTGTTCATTTAAGATGGAATAAAAGTAACCTTTAATATATTTAGTAAACAACACTGCCTAGGGGAGGCTCCCAAAGATTCACATTGATCTGGCTGCTGCTGTCCACACTGATGTGGGGCAACATTCTTCCATCGAGCAGCCATTGTCCATCTTTTTGCAGTAGTCAAAGTATTTTTATATAGCAGACCTTAATAAGTTTCATAGCACAGTGCAGCAGTGTGCTGCATTTGAAAGTTATTAGGATATAAGTTTGAGAGGATCCCCTTCTTAAGCCATCATTCTAACTGTAAAAAGCTAGAAGCTACAGCTTAGAAGGGGGGTAAATAAAAAGCTGCACCTGAAGAATCTGACAACTTCCTTCCTGACTGAATATATATATTAAAAATATTTATACCACAGAAACCATGTGATGAAAAATTTCAGCGGTTTGTAAGTCTGAACTTTTTCATATGGGGTATACCTTGATAACGGTAACAATGCCTAATATTCAAGTATAAACACCATGGAGTTTTGAGCTAAAACAATGTATAAACCTGCAGTCAGAGTGGAAGTTGAGGAAAGATTAAAAAATGAAGTGCTCTTTTTCTATGACAGTTTATAATATGGTGCAAAGGGCTCAGTGGGTATTCAAAAATGGAAATAAATGGCATTTTTTTTTACATTGCAGCTTAAACTGAAAAGTATGACATATGTTATTGAGAGAAGGCTAAATTCAAATGGCTATGCCAATTAGAGAGAGCTTTTAGGGGAGCGTAATTTCCAGAGTTTTTGCAGAAGCTTGTCTCCTCTGGTAACAAGTGGAAATGACACCAGTGTTGTGGACCTACATAGGAGAGAGGGGGAAAGCACCAGAGTCTGCCTCTCCAACTCCATAGTCTTTTTGTTTGTTTGTTTGTTTGTTTAGTAGCTTAATGTCAGCTAAGGAAAATAAAAGCTAGGAATATAAAGTTATTTTGATGACAGAAACTTGGCTAACGATGCAAAGTATCCAGGTGAAGGAGAGCGAGTTGCACCTCAAACCCATATGGAGATAATATGACCCAGATCAATCTCTCTTATGAACTGGCTAATGAGCC